>JAAXNX010000388.1:0-31190 GCA_036491905.1 Folsomia manolachei
GGGATAAAAATGTTGTGATAAAAAAGTGGCGTGGGCTGGAATACTGAATCCATGGAAATGTGCGAGTCCTCTGGTATAAATGGAGCTAAAAACCTCATATAACTCAGCTCAGGGGGTATAGCTCAGTGGTAGAGCAATCGACTGCAGATCGATAGGTCACGAGTTCAACTCTCGTTGCCCCCTCAATTTTTTTTGGTCTTTTTAAACAATTATTTGGCAATTGCTTGTAACTGTTTCATTCGTCTTATTACCTATTTTGGTTTGTAAACCAAAGTAAATTTATGGAAGAAAGAAAAGATTTTTTTAAACTAGTAGAATCGCATTTATCAGGGATCTATTTCATTGCTGCATAACTTTAAACTTATGAAAAAGCTTCATGCAATTTTATAGTTTTACAGGATTATAAAGTATCAATTAGACAAATAGTAATCAATCTATCAATCCCAAAGCACTTTAGGATTCCATTCCATTTCAGCATCTTTACATGTTCCGAATATTGTATGCTTTTTATATGAACAGATGTTGCTGGATGGTTAAATCTAGCTAATGCTGTAATACTATTAGTGTTGAGTAATACTAATACTACAAAGGATGATATAATACGAGTTCATTCCGGGCTATCTATGCATAGTAGAGGTGAATGAATGTTATCTCTGGTTTCGTTACTTTGCTTCAGGATGAACGCTAAGAGCATAAATTTTTCGCAGTGCCACAGTTATATTAATTATAGCTCGGCATGCTGTTGTAATTATTTTTACGCTGGTGTTAAGTTCAAATTTGTCATTTTAAAATTTGTTTCGGAATAAAATCCTTAATAATGCGACTGATCAGAATATCACCGACTCAATTATTATGGTGCCATAAGAATACGAGGGTTGCCTTGTTTGGTCGCCAGTATCACAGTGAAAAAGGAGTTTTTGGTCATAATCCTCTTGCGACAAACTTGATTCCGAAATCATTGGGTGCGTAACAAGAATTTGTTTTTTTGCAAAAATATCCACAAATTATAAACCGAAACCTTTGCAGAATGCATACAAACTGACACAAACCGAGGGAGCTCTCCTAATTTCTACCGATTGGTCACTGCATTTCGTGAGCATGGGCATCGCCTGGCTAAAATAGATCCACTAGAAGCGACAAAAGATGACTTTAAGGAAGTCCCTGAGATTTTGGAGAAAAGATATCCAACTGAAGAAAGTTTTACCTCGGCTGGCTTTCTCCATGCGTCGGAGCAAGGCCACATATCCGTGGCTCAAGGAATTCAACTCCTAAAAGAAATTTACTCCAATTCAGTTGGCTATGAATTTATGTACATTGAGGTAAAATTTGATTAATTAAACATGTCATTTTTATTACCAATTAAAAACTTTGTAATGCACTCAGGATGAAGCCGAACGGGGTAAGGTCAAATGTTGGAAAATGTCACGTATGTTAATAGTTTATTGATTAAGATCTTTTTACAGACTGGTTTGCACAAAGGGTTGAACAGTTAGCAAAAGAAAAGCTGGATAATGACTACAAGGTTAAAATTGCACTGGAAATGGCAAAATCTCAGAATTTTGACCACTTTCTAGCCAAAAAGTTTCAAACTGTGAAACGGTATGGTGGCGAAGGTTGTGAGAGTATGATGGCATTTTTCCTAGAGTTGGTTAAATCTAGTCGTAAGTCCACCAAATGCTATGTATGGAATTGCATTATATACTAAGATGTCTTTACTTTTGACAATTCAAGCCCCAAACCAAGTTGACCAGATAATTATTGGAATGGCACATCGTGGACGACTAAATTTGCTCACCGGAATACTGGAATATCCACCGGTGAAAATGTTTCAGAAAATGAAGGGACTTCCAGAGTTTCCTCCGGACGCGATGGCATCCGGTGATGTGCTATCACATTTATGTGAGGGAACATGCTTACAAAAACCGTAATTGAGTGAACATTCGTAAAGATTAATTATTGTGGACTATCGAAACAGTTACATCTGTCGACCTTGATGTTGAGGGTGGAAAAGTGCGAGTTGGAATTTTGCCGAATCCATCCCACTTGGAAGCTGTGAACCCCATGGCAGTTGGCAATGTTAGAGGAAAGTTAAAGTCTTTAAAGGCTTACGACTACTCTTCTGAGGGACCAATTGATAAGGCATCCCGAGTTTTATGTGTTCAAGTGAGTGTCCGATAAATTGTTTACATAATTCGGATGATATTCATATTCACTAAATAATTTAAAAGGTTCATGGCGATGCAGCCCTTGCGGGGCAGGGAATAAACCAAGAAACGCTTGGATTTGCTTATGTTCCCCATTTCCGAGTGGGAGGGTCTCTCCATCTCGTAGTCAATAATCAGGTTGGATACACCACTCCCGCAAATCGAGCCCGTTCTTCAAGATATACGACTGATGTAGCAAAAATGATTGGTGCACCTGTGATTCATGTCAATGGGGATTGTCCAGAGGTCAGAATCCAGAGTAAATCTCTTGAACAGCATGGAATAGTAGAAGTGTAACATAATTTGCAATATAAATATCCCGTGTTCCAGGAGTTGGTGAAAGCTACAAAGTTGGCAATGGAGTACAGAAGCAAATTTCATAGAGATATATTCATCGATCTGATGTGTTTTCGACGATGGGGTCATAATGAATTGGATGATCCCACCTTTACAAATCCACAACTTTACGATATTATCAGCAATAGAAAGTAAGTTATACTTTTTCTGCTACGGAAAAAGTGAGTCGTTTCAAGTGACACATTTTGTTTTGAATAATATCTCGCAGGTCTATACCAGACGCTTATTGTGAGAACCTTATAAGCAAGGGGGTGCTACAGGACGCTGTTTTAAAGGATCATCTCGCATCCCATAATCAACGACTCAATGAGCATCTAGACCAATTAGAAACCTATGTACCGGAACCATCCTACCTACAAAAACAATGGGATGGCTTAATTCAAGCAAAAGAAGAAATTACAACTTGGGACACAGGAGTGGACATTCCTCTTCTGCAATATATCGGGGTCAAAAGTGTTGAGTATCCCAAAGACTTTGTAAGTTTGGCGAATTATGTTACGGTTACTTTGTCATACAAGTCATTCTAACATTTGTTTCAGAACGTGCATTCCCATTTGCTCAAAACTTTTATAAAATCTCGTATCACTAAATCTACTTCTGGGACAAAAATTGACTGGGCAACTGCAGAAACAATGGCATTAGGTTCCTTGTTGTATCAGGATTTTGGTGTCAGACTGAGTGGAGAAGATGTTGGACGCGGAACTTTCTCTCAACGACATGCAATGCTGGTTGACCAAAAATCAGGAGATATTTTCATCCCTTTAAACTCTTTGGTGGAGAATCAAGCTGAAAAATTGGAGGTATGCAGTTAACCTTATTGATTTCTAAGAAAACTTCAACTTCAGTATTTCAATGTATATATTTGCATTTCTTTTAGGTGTGCAATTCCACTTTGTCTGAGGAAGCCGTGCTAGCTTTCGAATATGGCTACAGTATCGAAAATCCTTCGAATCTCGTAATTTGGGAGGCTCAGTTTGGAGACTTCTTGTAATTTGTTTGGTTGAATTTGTGAAAAGTGCTTTGACACAAGGCTGATTTTTGTGCTTTCAGCAATGGAGCTCAAATTCCAATAGACACACTTATTGGTTCTGGAGAAAGTTAGTTCGCATTCCTTGCAAAACAAAAGGTTAAATTAATTTTAATAATTTTACGGCATTTTCCTCCAGCCAAGTGGATGTTACAAAATGGTCTCGTCATGCTACTCCCACACGGAATGGACGGAGCTGGACCGGAGGTAGACAGTTTATGAAAACATATTGCATGTATTTTGGAACTGCTTCGATATATTTATTTTTGAGCTGCTCTTGTGTTATTTTATTGGTAGCACTCTTCCTGTCGTATTGAGAGGTTTCTTCAAATGACGGATTCTAACGAGGATGTCAAGGTGGATGGAGATTACAACAATTTTCAAGTTGTCAATCCCACAACACCAGCCCAATACTTTCACCTTCTTCGGAGACAGGTACAGACTAAAACTATGAAACCATTTAAAATTTTGCATTAAGATATAATTTGTCCTTCAATAGATGATCCGAAATTTTAGAAAGCCAATGGTCGTGATTGCTCCAAAAGTTTTGCTTCGTTTACCTGCAGCTTCCTCAACACTTGAGGAAATGGGACCTGACACATTTTTCAAACCCGTTCTCGGTATTTCAAATTATTCTTTTTGTTCAAAAGAGAACCCAGATTTAATTTAAAAGTATTTCTAGATGATGACGCATCCATTAAATCCGTTAAAAAGCTAGTCTTCGTATCTGGAAGACATTATTACACTTTAAAGGAAAAACAAACGGAGCTAAATCGAAAAGATGTTGCACTCATTCGCCTCGAATCTCTTTGTCCCTTCCCTGCTCTGGAGTTGCAGAATATTGTGAAAAAATATAGTAGTGCCACAGGTACGGTGTTTATCAATTGATCACTAATTGATTAACTACTTTTGCTCGAGTAATCAAAATTATTAATTGGAAAAATTATTCAGAATTCGCCTGGAGTCAGGAAGAACATCAAAACATGGGTGCCTGGTCATTTATTAAACCTCGCTTTGAAAACTTTGTGGGTCGCCGAATAAAATATGTGGGCAGAGGTCCTTTAGCAGCTCCGGCCGTAGGAGTGGGTCGCGTTCATCATAAACAAGTTGCAAAATTAATAGCTGACACATTTGCTTGAGATAAAACAGCCTCATACTTTTTGACAACATTTATTTTTGTAGTTTCATGTTTCTTGCATGAGTAATAAAAAATACTGAAAATATTTTAATGTTAACAAAAAAACAACTTTCTACCAGGGCCAACACGGCGAGAGACATTCGCGAATATAAATTTCCATCGATCCACTATTCACTTGCATCAAGGTTGTGTAAGTGGTCAATTTGTTGAATACTGGACGTGTGGAGAGAACATTGTACAAACTGGGGAATCCAATTTCCTTTTGTCCAAATTTTTCCAAACAGGTGACACCTGGGGTGCGACGATCATCCCAAAATGGTGGCGTCTTCCAGTGGTCATAGTTTGTTTGGAGGAGATACCAATTATCAGATGAGTTGCTGCTGCTGTTGTTGGTCAAAGGCCAGATGTCCGCTTTCTTTTGACCTCTCGTAATTACAGAGGCTTGACCAGGTTTAGCCCCACCTAAAATATAGTAGGCAGGGGCCAGTAGGAGAGATTCAGTTAATAGTTTTTGTGCCTCGTCATAATTTGTGGCGTTTTCCATCACTTCTCGCGTCAAGAAACCCAACCATTTGATTTTTTTCTTTCCCAAAATCCATTCCAAAACACCAATGAAGCCACCTTTAAGGCTGAATCGTTCGTTTATGGTGAGAGTGAACGCATCCTGGCAATGCGGACAATGTTAACAGAACTGATGGATATTTCAATAAAATTAGTGTTATACCTTCTTGAGACCGGTCAGGATCCCGGTGTAGCCTGCAAAATTGACGGATTGAAATAAAGTTTTATTCCCTCTGGTGAAAGTGAGTTTGACCACCATTGGACGAAGATACTCAGTTGTTAGCCATGTCTGATTTTTCGTGTCCCATCTACAAACCAAATAGCAACTTTTTAAATTTCAATATTACTAATTAATCTTACTCACCCAAGGAAAAGGCCAAAATCCAGATTCCTCGCGTGGTACAAAACCCCATTGGGATCTTGTGCAATGATTGAAGTACAAACGGTAAAGAGTTCATAGAAAACGTTGTAAAGCACAAGCTCTCCAAAGGGAATCCCACTAATTTCACTCATTCCTTGAATCTCGTCTCGAAATGGAGACGGCAAACTCTGACCCAGAAAAGGCATCAATGTGTCCACGTAATAGAATAGACGACCATTGAACAGGGAGTTTGTGTAATTTTTCAAATTATTGAGCATCGCAGATATCTAAAATAAATTAAGAAATCAGTTTCTAACCTAAATGATTTTATGCAAGACATAAAATGTAGGAAACTTACGTAAACTCCTTTGTCCTGCGCAACCTTAACCCATCGATACTCTGGAGGAAGGTCGAGGTCAATGATGTACTCGTCTGGTGGGGGAAGTCTAGGAAAGAAGCCTTACATTCTTATAAAAAACCAAACATTCTCTTGACAAGGATTCACTCACGTATTAGTTGGAGGATAAGCGGATGTCTCACACCCTTGGAACTGTGGACATATATTGCAATCTATATTCTTATTTCTTAAACCTTAATCACATGCAAAATTCTTCCAACCACTTACCGAAGGATCATTTTCAGGTCGACCGAAAACTTTGAGGACATCTGTCGCCACATCTCCGTCGTCCAATTCGACATGGCGTGGCGATCGTGATGCACCTGAATCACAAAATGCAGCTATCAGGATGATGAGGTAAATTGAGACAGTTTTGGACTTCATTTTGAGAGTTAAATTGTTCCTCAAAGTAATGGTTTAACGAGGAGCGTGTATTTATGGCAATTTGACACCCACAATTTCCTTGTTGTCATTTGTTTTGTTAACACGAGTAGTACTCATTTAGTAGCAATTAGTTTGTTGAACGTTCACTGTACGAGTGAAATAAGTCGCAGTTCCAATATTTATGTGTCTTGACACAAGCCTCTTGTGTACACTTTTAAAATACACCCTTTAAATAACTTATCAGTCCATGTCGTAGTTATTGCATAATGTCTGGAGAGAGGCGTAATTTTATCAGGAAAGCAAAGACACGAGAATATTGTCATTCAGATGGACAAAAGGACAAGTATGAAAAGGAATGAATGAAGTCGAAGCCTCTTATTATGGTTTGCCTATGCTTAAAACAACAGATTGGTTGTGTTGTTTTGAACTGGATTTTGTCCATGAGTCACACTTCAAAGTCGATTAAATTATGGTGTCATATTGCACTAATAATGGAAACATCCTTGTGTTCATGTACAATTTTTATGCATACTCACGTTAAGTTAGGGTTTAAACCAGTAGCAAGACAGTGTGCTGGACTTTAAATTAGTAAACCAAAGCATGGCATTAGCTACAACGTAAATACATACTACATGGTTTTCAGTTTCAGCCGCAATTTGACTAATTTTATTTCACTCCGGTCAGTTCTTTCATAAATCGTCTATTGCAAATAAGCTATTTATTTCCTCGCCATAAGCAAAAAGAAGCTTGTCCTTTTCGTGAGAATTGTATTTTCCGGTGAGGTAGAAACATTCAGCACGGTCATTACCCTAAAAGAGCAAAATTTTGTTTGCATTAGATAAGCATTAATGTTCATGTTTCAATAACGATAAACCAATTTTCTTCTCACTTACCGATCTTGGAATTTGGTTAACAACTTTAAACCTTCATTCTCTCCATGTTTCTTGACATAATTTTGATATCCTGACCATGTAAAGCAGTAGTTGACAATGTCGGCCACACTTGTTGGCATCTCATGGTAAAACGAGTCATCCCTGTCAATAAAAAATTGAATCAGTTTAAGTTTGGTTTGCGTTCTTAGGTACAATTATAATGGATTTGAATTTCGTCGGATGCACATACCTAGTAAAGTCATTGTACGGTATAGTAAATTCCTTGTAACGATTATCAACAATTTTCCTCTCTGCAAAAAGAAGCGATTGCATAATTCATAAAGTCTTAATCTCATCTACCTTCAAATAATAAAAAATAATACCTACCTGCAGCCCAATATCCACTCAAATCGACTGCATAGAGCTGAAGAAGTAAAGTAAAGCATGTAAAATTTCAATCACCTTACAAATTCTGATCCGATCATTGGAATGTATTTTGGTAAATTGTATCTTTCAATATAAACTTCTTTGCTTCCTTGCATTACATAATCTTTGAGCTCGTCCCAATAAAACTTTTAGAATATACAAAACATCAACCTGTTCTTTTAAATATAAACTTCGATCTTACTACATACCTGATCTAATGCTTCATCTAGTGCGGTATTCAAACTTGAATCATTGTCCCAGCGAAATCTTGGAAATTCGTATCCATAAAGGCACATGGCCCCTCCTGGAGAAAGTACCCGTTTTCCTGTAAAGGCAAAAATATTATTATCTTGCTTCGTTATCGTTTATTGATCATCATAAGTAATATATGGGGCATGCCTTCTTTATAAAAGTTTGGCAAGTCAAACCTTGAACAAAAAGAGATTGCATCAAATTCAGCATTTTTCTTCAATTCCACTGGAGCATAATGGAGAATGCTATATGTACCAATGAGCGGCCTGTGATACTGATATCTATTGAATTATGGGAAACATCAATTGAATTTAATATTATACATTTTAAGCTGTTTAAATTAAAACAAAAGGATTACCATTTGTACTGTGCTATCCTTCTCTGGAATCGTCTCTGCAGGACTGACTCTAAAATTTAGAACACATGCCAAACAATGTAAACTACCTATGAATTCGCCAAACAAATAAGTAGATCCTCCTGACATACAGATAAGAAATGTTTTTATCCGTCTTCTTATTCTCGGCTTGTTCAATTTGGGATTGAGAAATATCTGTTCCAACCACACGGCTGAAATAAGGAACAAGGAACGTTGTACTCTGACCACTCCCACAGCCCACATCATACGCCAAGTCCAGCGGACCTTTGTACTGCAAATCACAACTAATGTTATGAAACATGTCATAATTTATTCATAATTACAAATTCACCTTTTCCTGCAGGAATCCTACCATTCTTTGAATTAATGCGGAGGGTGGAACTGTCCGATATTTGGCGTAAAGCATTGCATGCATTTTCCCTTCGAAATACCGATGAGCCATTATTGTCTCTTTTGGAATCCTATTCGATAATGGATTGTCCTGAAATATTCCAGAGAATGTCATTTTTATAAATTTTATACCAATTTTAATACCAAAATATGGACATTACTTTTACCTCTACACGCCAAAATCTCTGCAAATAATACCTCTTCCTGTCTATCACAATCTCAGCTATAAAAAATAGGTGCAAAAATAATTTTAATTTGCAAAAATAAATTCTTCTTCAAATACTATTGCAAAAAGCCCCGCGAGACACAAAGCCACAAATCATTTTGTGAGTCACAAAAAGATCTCTTCGTTCGTACTCGAAATTATAATTCAGGTAAATTGTTGCAAATTGTCCTAAAATTTATAAAGGTTATCAGAACATCCTTCCTAAACCCTCGGGAAAGGGGTGGGGACTTGGTATGAAGGGATTTTGATAAGAAAAATGGCCTCGAAACAGTTTTTGTGTGGTTTTGTAGTGAGAGACTTGCGCAGGTCGCGGATTAACTAAGCACTAAAAAAAAGAAAAGTTGAAGGCCATAAACATTTTATTTAATTAAAATAATTAACTTAACTCTCATATTTATAGAGTCCAAAAGAGGAAAGAGCGAAGTGTCCCTGGGATAATTTGTACGGATCAAAGTCGACCCTCCGGAGTACTTGAAGGACGGATAATTAAAGTTCGAAATCGTTAATTATGGGCGAATCCTCCCAATCTTCCCTCCTTCTCCGTAAACAGCTCTCAGGTAATTGGTGGATTAGGAAATAAGTTGTTTGTAGTAGTTATTGAGTTGGCGAAATTGATTTACAAAGAAAAGTATCAAGAAAATTACTTAATTGTTGATGTTTTTTTATAGAACTGAATAAAAACCCTGTGGAAGGTTTCTCAGCTGGGCTTATCGATGACGTTGATATTTGTAAGTGAAGTTTGAAATCTCCTGATGAAGTTCATCATCCGTGAAATTTTCAATGTCTGCCATTGCTGAATATTTATTATTAAAGAATAATCTGTGTAATTAAATTAATTTGGCCACGGAAATGAGAGCCAGCATTAGATGCACACCAATAGTTCAACCTTCCCTTTTTACCTCTTCATGTTATGATAATAAACTGATTTTTATTTTATACAGATTTTATAGAGATTTTATTTTAATTTTCAATACTGAATTGGTTTACACAGACAAGTGGGAAGTACTGATAATTGGGCCACCCGAAACACTTTTGTAAGTTGGAGTAATTGACTCGGAAATCCCAATTGAAATAGAGCTTTAAGTTGCAACACTTGGACTGATTTGTTTTTGTTGATTTACAGTGAAGGAGGATTTTTCAAGGCACACCTATTCTTCCCGAAGGAATACCCTTTAAGGCCCCCGAAGGTGAGTGAAATTATTTCATTTTATCAAACATCAAATGATTCGTTCGTGATAATATTAATATTGCAATGTTTATTTTATTTTATTAGATGAAGTTTATAACAGAAATATGGCATCCAAACAGTACGGATCAACATTTAATACCTTTATTCATGAATGATTTGTAGTGGATTAATGAATTATTTTTTAATAGTTGATAAGAACGGAGATGTTTGCATCTCTATACTGCACGAGCCCGGTGATGACAAATGGGGTTACGAAAAGGCTTCCGAACGGTGGTTACCCGGTAAAAATTCATAGAAAATATTAAATTGTGAATTATAATAGTTCCAAAATTCATAGAACTTTATTTGTTAATGGTAGTTCATACGGTAGAGACTATTCTCATATCAGTTATATCTATGTTGGCGGATCCGAATGACGAATCTCCAGCAAATGTTGATGCTGCGGTAAGGAGTTATAGCGTATAGAAGTTTGCCTTATTTAAATCTTTTTTATCTAAGTTTCTAATTGTTTCCTTTCTATTTTCAACTCTTAGAAAGAGTGGCGTGAGAATTTTCCAGAATTCAAAAAGAAAGTCGCAAAATGCATTAGGAGAAGTCAAGAAGAATGTAAGTTATTTGTGGGACAATGTCCTTAATACATCGTCTTGCTTAAAGTTCCCAAATTAACACTTGTTTCTTTCTTTTTAACAGAACGATTTCAGCACTTAGGAAGATGTATGTTTATACACGAGTCATCGATCTTCGTTATCGGACGCAATTTTCTGTTCTTGAAATAGTGAAAGGCTTTGATTGAATGTTTTTTCCTTATCTTTTAAACTTAAAAAATGAATCCGTATGGTACGGTGACTGTACCAGACAGAATGGGCAGCGGTATGTCTGGACGATTAATAATTACTGATGTTTGTTGTACTCGCAACATTTGTAATGGTTAAGGTTGTTACTCAATTAAACTTATTTGTCTTTTTATCCCAATTTGCTTTAAACTGGTAGCTCAATTTTGAATCTATAGTCATGGCATGATATTCTGATTATGTACTACACCTTGGGTTTGATTTGGTTGCCTTTTTTTCAGAAGAAAATCAAAAATTTTTATGAATAATGCAAGTAACTTCATGTAGTTGTCTAGTTTGTATGTAGAAGTAGAGAAAATGACCATGATTCGTACGCCGTTCTACAATAGCTTCCGTTTCTTTCTTTGTGTGTGATATTTGAATTGAATAATAAAGTAATTGTAAGTTTTTTGGAATTTCTTTAAATAAGTTCACAGTCATTATTTATTTCACGTACACAATTATTAACAAAAGAGTTTTGGTAGGATTCTTTGACATATTTTATGACTCAAATACGTCCACTGCATTTAATAAAACGCAATACTTTGGGAATACAACATTTACAATAGCGAGGTATACATGTTTTATTATAATGATCAAATCTAGTAATATCAAAGGAGGTTCTATGACGCACTACAAAAATGCTACGGGTACTAAGAGACTAGAAATGCAAATGGAACAAAAAGCACTCCAAAGAGTTCGTTGTTGCTTAAAAGCGCTGGTTATTCCAATTCTCGAACTGGAAATACTGAATGGCTTCTAAAAGTTTAGGAGTGGATGTTTGAGTATGATTACAAATGGTCTGGGAAATAATAGCATCACAAATGATGTAAGAACAAAATCACCAGCAGGAGGAGACATCAATATAAACAAAATATCAATCAGCAGTAAACATAATCATTTACGATTATGACCAGTTCAGCCATGACCGAAGCCCGGCAGCTGCAGCAGCAACGCCCGCAGCTCCATCCCCATCCCCAGTATCGGTGCCTGATGGGGACGAAGGGCCTCCTGGTGCAGTCTCTTTGGTCGGGCTGGTTTTAGCGGATGCAAAGTTTTCTCCTTCCTTGTCTTCGTCGTCTTCAGCCTCCTTTGCTTCCATCAGTTTTAGTAGTTTCATCTCCATCGCCAGCCACAATTGCCGCAGCCATCACTTTCAAATTAGTTTCTTCTTGCATTTTTTTCTCGTAGTTCCGCACATCATCCACTGTCATCCCAAACCTTGTAATGGTAAGAATTGTAGAATATTATATTTGTAGAATATCATGAAAATTTGTAAAACATGTGAAAACGCTGTCTTACCATTCGTCAATCCAAGCGAAAGCTTGACGGTGACCCAGAAGCAAGATATCTCGGATTGCCTTGATTCATAAAAACTTCATGGTTAAAATTTTCATCAAAGGCTAATACCACAGATGTGATAAAGTGGTAATACTGCTCTGCTGACAATAATAAAATTCACACCTTATGAGCATAGTCTTCAACTCTTGTTTGAAAACCCCAAACTTCAAAGGAAATCTTGACTAATTTGTACGAGCACCTAAAAGAACACAAAATTAGAATATAAATCCAGATTAAATGAGTGTAAGGAATTCCAAATATTCTCGCTAAAACCCTACATGATAGGATCCTGTGTCTGTCTCCATCCTTCAATCAATGGTCCTCTGTTTGTAGTCTTAGACTTGAAAAACTTTGGGTCTTCGTTTTCTTTATAGTGTTTTGGAGCTACTTCATCGAAGCTTATATCAATTTCGTCCACAACCCGAGAAGCAAGCTCTTCAGTGTCAAGATCTAAGCACTGTACAAAACCAGTAACAGCACCATTACCAATTTGGATTTCAACAGTTGAACTTAAATAGTCACTCACATTTTCCGTGGTCCCAGAATTGTTCTCATACTTTGTACGAATGAAAATGCTAAATTTTGGGAGGAAAGAGCACGTGTACTCAGTCCTGGATAAGATAGAACATACCGAAAACTAAGTATTAGCCCCGAAATAAAAAACTCACAAAATAAATATACATACTCTGTGTAAGGGTAGTAGTTCCAGGCTTTTTCAATGATATAAAACACTCGTGGAGTGACGGCTTGAAGCCAGTACGGAAGTCGACTGCAATAAGTCAAATCAAAGGCGTCAAAAATTAACCATCTCCAGCCAAACAAGAAGCCACCTGGACAAGTGTATCCGTTTCTCCGTGTACTGTCCATCCCCATGAACGGCATCATTGTGGGGCACGTTATGCATGACCTCGACCCCATCTCCAGAAGTAGATTGTTCATGACTGTGCTTGGCAATCATGTAGAGCTGTCCGATTTGGTACTAGGTCAAAACAGGCAATCATGATTAAATAGAATCAATACATAAAGTCAATTCAAATTGTTATAATTAAAAAATTAGCTTCATTTTGGTAGACGTATGACTACAACTTTTACTTACCTCTTCCTTACTGATGGGCATCGCAATTCGATATTCCTTGACCAACATTTTGAATTTGATTGTCAATCGTGTAAAATGTAGAAAACCAATTATTTGATTATTCTAGTCGGACAGAGTAAATAATGTCCCTGCTGGTGGTGAAAGTGATATCAAAGCAACGTGCGCAATGAGTTATGCAACAGTAGCCAGTGGGTGAGTCTACTCTGCAGCCGCTGGTTGACACTGTCTCAATTTTCTCCATTTCCTTGCCTTTCTCCACTTTCTCTGATTTATTTCGCCGTATAAATTGTAAGGTCATGATGCATGAATTGTATGAAACACACCGTTGAGTTAGGTTGGGTCAATAATCCAACTTTATGGAGAATATACAGTCATTACAACCTCGCATGATTTGCATGACAAAGTTATTTAATTGGGAATAATTAGCCCACTTTCATTAGCCTAGGTGTTGGCCACCCAATCCAATTCCAATAGTTGGGAAACTTTAGTGTAATGTGGTAGCTTGTAATTAGTACAGTTTGCATAAAGGTTGTTATTTAATAACAAGATTTTTTATGGCACGTGAAGAATCAAGTAGGAAGATTTAGCATAAATATTGTTTTATGTGGAAATATAAATGCGCCGACACAATATTTTGCAAAGTTGATGAAATTTGCATGTCATGTCATGTGTGCGTTTTTCTCGATAAAATATAATTGATCAAAAGTGGGATAACCAATACAGTACAAATATTTTGACAATAATTTGGTGCAAAATATTTCCTCTCATACGCCCAATAATAAGTGGAATGCGTCAAGTTTTTATGTAGTAAATTAAATGAGCAAAGTCCCTCAAATATTGATATGCATCCACTCAATAATTTAATCGAAATGAACTAGTTTTATTCACAATAAATTTCATATTGAGCTCGTAACCATATTTCTTGGATAGAAGGCTATATATTGGATTATTATATGGTGCGTCAAGGTATCCATTTATTCATTGTTTTGATGCAAGTAGTTATTTCTATAATTATTTAATCAGGACACCTCTAAACCATTTTGGTCCTTCTTCCTTAATGCGCAGATTTTACGACAAATTCACCTAAATGAATTGACCTGCCAATGTTGGGACTTGCCTGCTTCAAATACATTTCTTAATCCGGGCAATTAATGAGTTTAAACCCTGAGTGTTGAAATTGCATGTCATACTTTAATTGTTAATTAGCTAAATGTCCGAAACATTTTAAAGTTCATTCATTTTTGACAACTTGAATAAATGCCAAAAATAGGTCTGGCAGGTCCCATGAACTGATTTCATTTTATGTTGGACAATAATTTCAAATTGACAATAAGAATAAAATTAGCCACAGTAATTAAAATTACTGACTTTGCTAATGACAGGATTAGTCACACTGCATAATAGGGAA
Organism: Folsomia manolachei; assembly: GCA_036491905.1. Lineage (NCBI taxonomy): Eukaryota > Metazoa > Arthropoda > Collembola > Entomobryomorpha > Isotomidae > Folsomia > Folsomia manolachei. The sequence continues at coordinate 14,836 of JAAXNX010000388.1, forward strand.
GAGAGAGGGATGGAGGTGCCGAAATCAAAATCCTAATTAATTGTCGATGATAGGCATGAAATCAATGAAAGCAATTATGACGAAATCTCATTTCATAGTAAGCAGACAAATATCTGCGGCTGAACTAAATCTTAAAATAAATTAACAAATTTATAGNATCTCATTTCATAGTAAGTAGACAAATATCTGCGGCTGAACTAAATCTTAAAATAAATTAACAAATTTATAGTTCGACCAAATCTGCCCACAGCTAAAGAAAGACAGCATTTTATTAAGGAGTAAAGCTCATACACTCGATTAGGTTTACGAAATCCATATCAATGTCTTTTTAAAAGTAAAGTTGTTCACAAAGCCGTGGTTCCCTTGTTTTAAATCTAAACCTGACGCGTTTTGGTTAGATTATGATTATGATGGGACGATGACTGATCCAGATAGATTGATCACTAATAAGTTTGAATTGAATAGATTGCTTCCAAAAGTGGAGCAATCCATGCAAATTGTGGCCTTTAAAATTCGCAGGTTTTGCAATTTTTTTTGTTCACAAAAGATGTAAAAGGACAAACGGCAACCAAGTCATTTTCATTACAGCATTAAATAGTTTTCAACTTTTCTTTATTTCAACAAAAATTAAGTGCTCAGCTCAGTCACCAATTGTTTTCTGAATTGGATCGTGTCGTAAAGTGACAATCATTTCGGCAGAGCTCATTCAACATTTGCATTTTTACTAGATCGCAGCTACTGTTTGCGTTTTCAATTAAAATTTAAATTGATCTCAGATAAATACTCGAATGGTATATTGTTCTTGAAGGGTTTTGGTCATTAAAATTCCTGTCATTTGTTTTTACAAAGTAGTCGGGTTGGTTAACTAAACCCAACATCAGCAACATGTATGCTTGGGCTAAATCAGAGCCACACCATTTAATTTGCATGCAAGCCATGATCTTTGAAGTTTATTGATATTATTTGTTTCCTTTTTCATTTGTCATCGCTTCACTGATTGGTTTTGATATTTGATTATGTTGATTGATAAATGTAAGCCTTGGTCCGAGCTACCGGTCACGTCATCAAATAACACTTGTCATCAAGTAAAGGCGAGGCTAAAAACCTTATTTCCTACATCTTAGAAAAAATTCAGTTAGATTTCCAAATTCTAAAAATAAGGTTTCGTCAATGGTGGTTGTTTTGAAGGTGGAGAAAGTGGTGATCCTGAATTACTAATATTACTCTTGGTCAATAAAGTTAATAAAGTTATTAAGCATTGTAAATCATGAAATTGTTTTATTACGCCAATCCCAAACACCCTTTTGTTGCTGACTGGAGCTCGGCCCCTATAATTCAGTCCGTAAAAAAACTTACAAGGTGTCCAGACTAAATTATCATATTCGTCTATTCAATAATTTCTTCGGTAGATAAAGATATCTTATCATATTTATTGTTTTATGCATATTTGCACAAGAATCAATGTGGCTCACGAAAATGCATTAATTTCAGCAGGTAGGCACATTGGAGGAAGTCCCTATTTCACAGTCTTTCTAATAAGTAGTTGTTTTATTTTATGTAACCAAAAAAGAAGTTAAAGTTAAATGGCCCACTATGAAATGATTGCATTGCAGCAATAACCCAACTTGATATCATCATCAAATCAAATGCTATCCATTTCATTTCGTGCTCTTTGCTTCTTCCCAAACAGACAGACAGAAGTACGTACTAGGAAAGAATCAAATAAACTCCGAGAGGAAATTATAACTAAAAGTCGTGACATGCAAGGAATGCATCAATTCAACAAGAGCTGTAATACAATCACATAGAGCAATAGGACGGCTACCTGATTTTGCCCATTAAATTTTGATAGCCTCACCCAAAAGGAGGTGACAACTCTCATTAAATTTCATTTCTGCTTTTAAAAGCTACAAACACAGCAAAAACTCCCCATTCCATTATTTTATTTATTTACAAAATATGCCAAACAAATTGTCTGGCAGATTGCAACTTGATTTGAAGTTTTAAACATGACATAACACAGCGCAACGATTTCGACTTGGACAATTATGGATTAGTCGAAAGACAGTGACCAAGGAAGAATGGTTTTATTTTTTATAGCATTTTTCTCTGTGGTACACTTCCTCTTTGTTCCTTGCTTACATCATACAAAATTAAGCTGAGAATTAGCAATGTGGTTGACTTGAGGTTGTGGGAAACACGCCAATTGCAGACACTTGGTCATAATAGGATAATTTGATAATTGTGTCTTGGCAGATGTAAAAAAAAGCATTTTTGTCAAAACGCTTTGGTGAAAATTGCCTTTTTGTTGCATGCTGTGTGAAACACGTCCCTAACTGAATGCCATTTTTTTAATAACCACATTTAATCATTTCAAAATAGTTCATTTGATTGACCACGTAGTAAACAGCCAAGCTTTTGTAAGTCACAATTTACTTTGTGTGCTGCGGAATTCCTGTTTAAATAAACTTCAACTACGGACATGGCTTTCTGTTTTTAAAAAAATTGACAGTTTTGATAGGCTCTGTAAAAACTTGAATGAAACTGAAAGCTTTATATTTGACAAGAATAATTGTTTGCTTGGATTCGTATTTAGTAATGACATAAGTTGAGCATTTTTACAAGAAGTTAATTGGGGGAAGTTCCTCAACGTGTACCGAATAACCCAAGAATTCTTATTTGCACACAATTTCTATTTCAAATTCATCGACTCGTCAACAATCTATAAATTTATTATCGTATTGCAAATGATACATAAGTAAAGAAGTACTTGAATGCTTGTACATTTACAGACTATTTATTATACGAATTCATGTACTCTATCAATCCTTCAATAAAAGTTAAAAATTTAGACATTTTCTACTGTATTTATAAGTTCTAGCCGGCCATTTTGTTCGATCCATACAAATTGTGGCTTTAGTTTTTGAAAAAAAAACGTTTTAACCGACGATAAACAAACAATTTCAATTCAACTTCTGTTTCAAATTGAGTACAAAATTGTTAAAATGTCGCGTTGAATCATATTGGCTCCAGCTTGCACTTGAAATAGTTTTAATTTAAATATCTACTCGTCAGTATGCGTATATATTTCAATTAAACATTTTGAAATTGTGTCACATTGTTCTTTATTATTTTTTGGTGTCAAAGTATTAGTCGTGGGGAAAAAGTCCAAGTAACGTCTTTCATAAGCGTGTGCACCACATTCTGATACCAAAATTTGAAATTATCTCATCACGAAAATTAAATTAGTATCTGGGATAATGTCAACTAAATTACTCTGCCTCTCTTTCATAAGCGTGCATTTGCATTGCCGTTTCCTGTTAGGTATTTGCAATAAAATAACAATCATTTTCAGCGTTTTTGTGAGCTACATAATGTACCAAATTTTTTGCCGAGTCTCTGAGTCTGAAGAAATGCAAGGAATTCTAAAAATGTCGTCAAATTAATTGAAAGGGAATGTTGAAATCGTTCCACACGCGATTTACTCATCTGGGATTTGAAAACGTAGAAAAACTTTTTATTTCAAATTCTTACAATTCTGACAATTGTTAATGAGTAAATGAATGCGATTTGAATCAAATTCATAGACTGGTAGCCAATCAGTTATTAAAATACTCGGGGAATTGATAGGGTCAATAAGAAAAGTTAGGACGTAAAAATCAGAGGTGTGAAGTGATTAAGTTTGAAATAACAGTAGAATGGCCTTTATGACTTGAGTTGGCCAGAGATATGTATAATTTTAGGCTAGGCTAAGCAATAACCTCAGCCAAGCAATAATCGCTAGCTGTCAAAAAGTTGCCGATTCACCCAATCAATCATAAAACTATAGAATTAGCCATCACCTAATCACAAGATAATTGAGGATCATGCACGACTCACTCTCAAATTCCAATTTAGCAGAGGACGTCAACGCCCAGTCCAGTTGAGACAATCATAATATTAATATATGTGTAACAAGTATTTCTAATCGCTAATAAGGGAGTAAGTAGGGATCAACGAGAAAGAAAGAACGGAATGAAATAAGCACGATAATTTACAAGAGTTCAAGGGAATCTAAATTATGATATCACCAGAATGGATTTATGGCAATTCAGTCAGATATCAACCTTTTATTTTGGGACAAATTAAAATATTGTTACAAAAGAAAATCATGCTGTCCAATAAATCAGAAATCAGACCAATTCCGCATAATATGGATTAGATTAGTAGACTAAATGCATAATTGTCTCAATCAGTGTAATAATGGAATAGTAAAAATAGTCAAATTCTGATCTAGAACTGTCCTCATGAGATAAACGAAATGTGCTCAGCATAATTTAAATTTTAGTTGTAAGAACATAATTGCTATCAGTAGCAAAACAAAGTCATTTAAATTACATCCATGGGTTCCTCGTTGGTCGACGTCTCTTGCTGTGCTTTAACTTATTCTCATTTTCTTTCATAAATTATGTCCACTAACACCACGGGACACGTAATCCAATACTATTTAGTAGCAGCTACTTTACTTTGCCGTGACTTTAATTATGTCGAATCGAACACTCCTAAATCTGGTGTTGGGCGACAAATTTGAACACCCAAATGTTTCCTTACAAGCATATCAATTTATACCACGTGGCATGGGGTCTTTGTTAGTTTTGTTCAGAAAAGGACTAAAAACTTGTTGATGGACTTACAGAATGTGCGTATTTATATTTTCAAATAGATAAAAATAGGGATATCTCAAACCACGTCAATTTTTACGATTTAAAGAGTTGAATTTTCTTTCACCACTTGGAGGTTAAATCAGTAGCTTGGTGTAAATATGAATTCCGTCAATTACAAATATTACAAAAGTTTTTTGTAAAGGTTAATGGTAATTAAATTTCATGCGTCCTGTGTGAAATGTTCATTTTGTAAAAATAGCTTTTGGATAATTTCACATAACAATTCATATTTCGATGTGAGTTAGTGCTATACCTTGACCACTAGCTGATTATGTAAAAATAAAGGTTACAAACCCCAAAAGAATAGCAAGCTTTTATATTAATTTCTTTACATTTTTGGTAAAAATACCTAAAAGCTTTAGCTGGCAGCAATAAAATAAATTATCAAAACGTCAAAAATGAAACGTTCCCTTTGTTTTAAGTATAGGTTGTCAGATCGATAATATAATCTAATTCGCACAATACACTTTCCAATAAAGGTGTATACATCAACCCTCCCAATTTCAGTTTCGGGCTAAAATTCTAATTTGCATCGAATTTGATGACACTGCATTCAGATTAATTTAGCAACGTCCAATTTTGGTGCTTAAGTGAATGGCGATAGATTAGATTAAAAGGGTGAAATTGTTGCAGGACTAATTTTTTGCATGTACCTTCGATTTTCTGACCCTCAGCCCAATTGATCAAAAATTTGGACAACCCAGCCCAAGAAATTATTCCTCCTTGACCGTTTCAATGCATCAAAATATTTCCACTACTTACACACTGACTTTTTTTTAGAATCTTGGCAAATGATTTGCTTAACATTGCAATGAGAGCATGTGTTCTTAGGTATTTCCGTTTGTCAATAGCACTCCTACAAATTCATGGCTATAAATTCAATTCGGTACATGTTGTAATTAAATAGACAGAATTAATGAGTTCATCAGAGACTAATAAATTTCATCAAGTAATCAAGACAAGAAAAGAACATAATCGATTGTGATAGCAGACTTAATTACATCATTTATGGGGTAGTTATCCTGATTATAATTAGCAATTCTATAAATGTGTATTTACACATTCAATTAAAATCTTCGTCCTTTTAAAAGCATATGTATTCCAAATTTTAAATTGCAATTCCTTAAAATATTTCATAATTATATGTTTCCGATTTTTAGGTGACTGTTCGGGTATGAATTTGTTTGTTATTCATATGTGGCAAGGGAAAAGCAAGGTGACCATCAAATCATGGTCAAAATCTCATTCGAATAACAAGAACTGATTTGGGACAAAGTCAACATTAATTTCTGGTTAATATGACAGGTAATATCATAAAAGACTCTTGTGATGGGTATTATTTATCGCCTTGTTTGTCATTTTGTATGCTCATGCATATCAGTTGACTTTTACAATTATCATTTTTTTCATACGTTACGGCACTTTAATCTGTACGCAAGTCGCATCTTTCTTGCATTGTATTAATTTTCATAATTTAATGCGACAGAGTGGAATTGTGATGGCAGTACGTATTACAAGATTTGAAGATTTCTTAGTAGCTAAAAATTGGCAAAACTCCCCAATCGTTGTCATTCTCATTATCACTGCCATTACCACGACCATGCAATTCTATTCAATAATACAAATATGCATCTACTTAGCTGCATGGTTTGTGATGTAATGGTGAAGATTGATTAAAATATTAAAATTAGATTGTGTGTGAAGTTGAAGTTGAATATTTTGGAATTAAGTGATTTTATTTATAAATGATTACATTTTTGGCGACACCAAACTTTAGTGTGGTAACCTGGCTTGCTTTTGATGAGCAAATATTGGAATTTTGTAACACCAAATTGACACCAAATTAATCACTACCAAGAGCAGGACTACTTTAGCAGTACGTTTGTCAAATAATGTTTATCACCAAAACAAAAAGTAGGAATGTTGCCGTAATTTAAGTGAGCAAAGTGTTGCTTCTAAATACAATTATACGTAATTAAAACCGGTTAAATTTGATAATGACAATGATAATGAAGATAAGCAAGCTATGCCAAAAATATTGCAAAAACTAATATTAGTCACGTGTATAATATTTATGTCACTGCATTGTGTATGTGCAATTCAGCTTATGATACTTTATCGATAATGATACCATAATAATAATATGATACCTTATCGATATTTTAGTTGAAGAAAACTTTACAATAGCAACTTAAGACTGCACATGATTAATTGATCCAATTTCTATTGGAACACGTGTGACTGATCTCTCTTGCCAGAAATGATAAAAAGTTTGTTATAATTGTTTGTTTAATTGGGTGCAATTTCAATATGTCAAGATATTGGCTGACGTCTGAAAAATACGTAATCAGGTCAAGTTTCTAATTTACTTGCCAACTCCTTGAAACAATTTTTTTGTAGCACATGAATTAGTTTAGAAACAGACCTTGAAAAATCGTCCAGAAGAAATTCATTATTCCCTTTGATTCAAAATCGTCTGGAACTTGCAAATATAATACAAGAGGCATTTCAATCTTTCTCTTGGTAACTGGTGGTGGCATGACTTTTATGTATGTATAACAATGAAATATGTACCAGAGTCACATTAGATAATAAAATTTAAGAAACCTATCCAGCACGATAAAGGAGTGAACAACATTCTCGAACATCTTTTTTCGCCCAGCCTCCAACTAATTCTCAGATTAAGAAGTGTAAAAATTATCCAACCTCGGGGGTTACAATGTAATTTATTTACCTCCCAATAAATCTTAATGCACGCATCCCAACTGCATTTTCAGCCAACTTGAGATTCTCAACTTGAGACTTTTTCACTCTCACTTACAGACACCAACTTTTATTGCACTTATTTACTGCAACTGCCATGTAACGCTAACCAAGTAACTTATAAAACATTACCTGCGACTTCAGCGCAGCCCTTCGCCATCATCTCAGTTACTTCTTGGCGTTCGTCCCGTCCACAGCCAAACGGCATTAAACTACCCAACCAGTGAGGGAGTGAGACCCAAACTAAGGATCAAACTAAACCTGTTTACAAGAAAGTGAAACGTAGAATAATTTATAATTTGTGTGTTTTTTATCCACAAAACCAAACAATAATATTGTGAAACATTGCCCAAGTTCCGGCCCGATCCGGGCGATTTCCAAGAAAAAACAGGGTGGTTTTAGGAAAGACAAACAAAATTGCTCCGTTTTTTCATTCTTTGATTAATGTGTCTGGTGACAGACAAGGAAGAGTTTGACAAATTGCGACAGATTGAGTAAGTCAATTGTCGCCTTAACCTGCTTCACATTTAGTCCACCACTCCTTAGAGATTAGTCTAATGTGTTTATTTGTGGAAAGAAATAGGAGTGCCAGCCCCAACCTGCTCTTGATTGGATTACTTCATTTTGATTGCTAATAAACTATTTTCTAACAAGTGCGTGAAGTGAATAAAATACAATGTTGGAGTGAATCAACTCTTGGCAAATTGAGACGCTTGCTTGTGTACTACTGGGGAGTGATAAAAACAGAGAAATAAACATGAAACGGTACTGGGTGCAGGTGTTGCTCCTGGTGGGTGTGGCTCTCACCCCGGCGACGGGACTGGATCCTAGGAGCTCTTCTCAAACTGTGAATATGAACATTTCCAAATCTTCTCGTACCTTTTCCTCCTCCTCCTCCAGGTCAAGGGGTCATCATTCCGTGCCCCATCCACATGACCTGGCATCCTCTGCGAGTGTGGTGAGGGTGGCGAGGACTTCTTCGCAGACGACGACTAGCCCGTCGGTGTCAACAATAGCCAGCACCAGCTCCACGCAGCAGTATGGTTTTCCATATTATAATCATGGATCGGGATCATCTTTTGGAAATAATGGATCGAGTCGATTTGTAAATGTGAATGCAAACGTGCCTTCAGGACCTAGTGGACCGGCGGCTTTACCAAGAAACAAGTAAGGAGTAAAGTCTATTTTATTAACGGCATGAATCAAGAGTGAAGGCAAGCCAATTTTAGTGCTGCCTGTCAATTGAATGATTGACACCCTTTGAATGGAGTTTCAATTTTGATCAATTTGCTACACTTTTCGCCGTGGATTTGCATACTCATTGAGATACATTGGGTTAAATGGGTGCAGCTTTTTTGCTTTTGTCGCGAATGTTTGCAAAATATAAAATAGTTTTCGACAATGAATTGAGACTGTTTGGGTCACACCCTACAAATGTATGGGTTTGATGAATTAGATTTTCTGAAATTTGGTAAACTTTTAGGCTATGTTAACACTTAGTTTTTGTTTCGTTTGTTCGTACCTTGTTAAAATCATCAAATGCATTTTATACAGTGCATCAGGTAATTTTGTTTGATTTTAATTCTTAGAATGGAAAGAAATCGTTTTGCTCCAGTGAACGAGATTAACTCATTGCATCTCATCTCACTCATGTGTGCATGTGCATCGCCAAATTGTTGAGTCTCAATTCTCAAATGCCAAAATGTCCGCTTATGTTCATTTGATTTCCCATCGTGCAATTTCACGCTTCTTCATTTCCAATAAGTTCATTGGCTGAGGTTAAGCTCACTTGTAGTGAAGTTAAAAATAACAACTAACCTCAGAAAAGTGCACATAAAAGTTCAATGGCTTTGATACAGGCCACCGCAAAGTAACTTTGATGCCCTTAGTGTCACTACCTTACATTCAACTAGATATGCACTAAATTAAACAATTTTGTCCGGTTTTATGGTGTAGTTGACAAGTTAATCGTCTTCTTGGTGATCTTTCTGACTTTCTGTTTTCTCATCAAAATCAAATCAGCGTTACAGTCACAAGGCATGTTGGTTCAATCCAACACAATACAAAAACTCCATTACAACAAACTGCGACAATTGGTATGTACCAGTAGTTTTATGAGAATACAAATATTGTAGTACTCCTCTGGTCAGCGTAAACTGAAACATTCCAAGCGCATTGTTCTGTGGTTGCTTCGTGTGCGAGAGAGATTTTAATTTGTTCTGCTTTTCTTCATGTGCATAATTCATAATTATGTAAATTAAATTAAATTTGTTGACTACCTGTAAAACCACGATGTTTCTCGCTTCGGTGGGTGGAAGGATTTAAAGTCGCACATTAGTGTTTGTTTTCATTTTACAGTTGTTTTTCTGTATTACGTGATGTAAAATGGTAAATTTTAATGCACTGCTTAATGTTCTCATCTGCAGCACTCACTCACTAGTTACATTATGTAAACTAATTATGGACACAGAACGCGAAATAAAAATGAAAGTGGAGGTAGTTTCTTTTACAGAGATGTGGATAATAAGAATGACTAAATTATCTTGTATGCAAATTAACCTCTTTGCTGATGAGAATTCACATTTCAATCGATTGGAAGAAATCCATGCAACCGATTTGAAAGCAATACTACACAATTTAAGTGCATTTGCTTATTTATTTTGCATAAAACGTGATTATAGAAAATTAGGCAAAAGTGGGAAATTGTTTTTCAAAGTGGTTGTCAATATTATTTGTGTAACTTGATTATTTACTTATTTTCCCAAAAAGCGGAAGGAACAACTACTTTTTATTTGTAATCTTAGGATTCCTCCTCTACAATAATTTTGAAGGCGTGGGCGCTGCCAAACAGGAAATTTTACTAAAATATTGTTGGGCATCATGCATAATTCCAAACATTAACGCATTATTAGATTTATAAAAATGAGTGATATGTCATAAGGATGATTGGCACACAGTTTATTTTTAGTCAAGAAGCAAAACTAATTTGTCAAAGTCAAGTCCGTCGATGTGAAGAAGGCATTTGATTTATTTCTTATATTTCAGCCAATTTTTCAAACAGTCACTACATTTTTGTTTAGTCGTGTTGAGTGACATGTCATTGTTGGGAGAGAAACGTCCGATCCTGAATTTGTGGTCAAATCTTTATTTTATTACTCATCCCACTTTTTATCCTCGTATAACACGAATTTGAAAATTTATTAATTTTATTTATTTAAATTTGCGAATAGTAGTTCCACAACTTCTTCTGGTGAATAAGTGATAGTTGTTTTAGTTTTATGCAATAGTAGCAACTTTCCTGCTTATTGTACTTTAGGGGATACTATCGAGTTAGATAATCTTAATTAATTACGGCGTGCGCGTGCAGATTATTTGCACTCTACTATGCCAGAGACATTAGTCTTATTTTGGCATATCTGCAGCATTAGAAATTTGTTTTCAAATTAGGATTTTATGAGCATTAATTGGTGAGATAAGGGAGAAATGCAGGCAAATTCCTAAAGTGCATTTAGAAGATAATTGCACTGCAGCTTTATAATAAATTTATCTTTGGAAGCTGACGCAGAAGCGGTTAAATTGTTTTCTTTGATTCATTTTTAGTACTTTGAAATTCAAGAATAAGCTTTAACACAATTTTGCGTTACGCCGTGTTTCTTGGTATCAAATTTTATTAAGAATAACCGTCACGGTAAACCTATTTCAATGTGTTTGAGTCAGGTCTGTGATCAGAAACCAACGTATATGTACATGGTGTCAGTCGTTTGATGTAACAACTACAAGAAATTGCCTCTTTGTGGTCTTTCATTGTCAGTCTTTAGCATTAAAACTTCGAGAAAGATGTGTGTTTAAATTGATTTCAATACTTTTGAGTTTCATTGTTCAAACTTTTACACACAATCTGTTAGGATGCATTACTTTATGTTTAATCTTCATAAAAATAATGTCTATTCTGATTTTGATATGTGATAACAAACTCATTAGAACAGCATTTTTTATTGGGGGATGAATGGATGAATTCCAAAATCCAATTTGAAATTCGACAAAAACTTGAATCCACCTGCTATGATTTGGCATTGACTTTGCTCTGTCCGGTTTAACTTTAAGATATAAAACATACATGAATCCAAAATCAAGAGTTACCAATCTGGCAATCAATCTTAATTTAATTTTTTTGCTTTGCACTTTCCGCTACTAATTCTTCATCTTCGGCAGTGATGAATGATGACATTTATTGGCTTCAATAAAATGCAATCAATATCAAGGGCTCTTTAATTTCTCCTGCAAAAAGTATTAAATCTCATAAAAATCCAGACAATTTCGTGAATAGGGCTCATTAAGAATTGAGTCCTGTCGTCAAGAACAAGAGATGTTGATGAATTATCCATTGATTTTGGACAAGGATTCTGGTTCAAGACCTGTTTATTGACGAGCGTGGAATGTGCTGGAAGAAAACATTCATAATGGAAATCTTGTCAACCAGTACTTCAATTGCATACGTTGCCTGTGTCAGTCATTAAAATATTTTGGTGAAAAACAATGGCATTCTCAATCAAGCTTATCAGGTTCCAAAATCCGGATTGACGAGTAATAAATTAATGATTTAACCCAAAATGATTGGCGTTCATGATTTTCATTTGTGTAGAAATATGATCGGTACTTCATTCTTCCAGCAAACATGTCTGCCTGGGATTTGCAGGACTAAGAAAAATGTGGATTTTGTTTGTTGTTGGGTAATCCATACCTTTGAAAAGTATTATAAAATAAAAACCTGGAGATATGAAGTGAAACCACACGCAAATTATCATACCCATAAACCACATTCGTGTCCAGATCGACCTTGAGGACTGCAACAGGAGAGGGAAGATGAGCCACGGAGAAGAGAATAAATTGCTAATTAATGACTTTTCGTAATCTTGGCTGCTTGTACATATTATGATTTTCTGATTTGCCATGCAATTTACGGTTTAAGTTGCATGGCAAATTAATGCTCATTTCATTGTCCGCCCATTTATCTCATCCCTTTGCAGACAGTATTGTACACTCCCTGGATCTAAGAAGATGAGCTCTCAGCATGAAAAACTAAATTTCACGTTCTTCCACATCCACGCAAAACCTGTAATTCAGCCTGGTTTATTGGGTTGAGATGGCATGAGGATGCATCACTTAATGAATTTAAGATGTTCAAGGTCGAAAAAATCACTGGTTTTGGTAAATTGCGACATTAAAAAATAAAATTATACGAAATAAACTATCCTTCACCCTGACATTCGGCACGGTTCCACTTTAGTCTTAATATTGACCACGATTAAATTACTAAAATTGGTTTAAATCGTGCAACGTTTTGACAGAAAGGATGTTTAAGAAAATTGTTTTAATGCATTCCGTTCCATTTTTGTATTGTTTTCTTGGTCTTATGAGCTGGTCTTGGTCTGATCGGTCATTTCTATTTTATGCCTTTGATGAATATGAAAAGTGAAACTTTTTTGTTTTGCCAAGGTGCTGAAAAAATAACCGATCCAAAGGCCTTTGTTTTAATGGCTAAAACAAAGGGAAGAAGAAACGTCGTACTTAATTCTACAGTATGCATTATTCAACCCTAACAAGATGCTTATCTCATTGATAGTAATGATGTTGATAATTTGAGTAAAACATTGTTATTACATTTGCCAAGTTTAAAATAGATTGGAAATGGATATTAAAAGAATGGGACTGAGATAAGGGAAGAGTTAAGTGGCGCTGTGCCGTGCGGTATTGAGAATACAATAATGCCGAGTTTTAATGGGGATATAATTGCTTTGTCATTGTGATATTAAAGATAGTTTCTCGATAATTTAAATTGAAGAAAATTAAATGCCAGTTAGTTGAAGTTCAAAGCGTAGGAAGGAAGTGAATTGAATGGAGTCCATAAATGAGTATTTCATTCTGTGAAACGCAGTTTACTTAATGTTTTATTACATACATTGTAATATATCGTTTTATAGGGATCAGAATGCTGGATTATTTACACATGGTTGAGATGTAGAAACAGTAAAATATTAAGCAGTAAATGTGTGGAAAAGAAATTAAGCTTTGAATGGGTCGGCATGGCCTACGGAATTTGATCGTGGGAAACTTTTACACGTATCATTTGATAACGCTCGATAAACATTTATTTGTAACTTCGTTTAAGATTGGAAGTCAAGTTGAAAAGTAGTAAATAGTAGAATGGGGAGTTGTACAAAAATTGATCCTGATATAGTTTCCGTCATTCCTAGTCTAAAAATGGCATTCCAAAAAATTACATTATGACAAAGATTGCATAGTATAGGAAGCTGAACTAGTTTACTATAAAAAAACTGCAATTCTATACCAAGAATGTCTGATTTAGCTTAGTTTCAAATGTCTAAACCTTGTAAATTACAAGTGGATGTGAAATGCAGCGTTAAATTTTACGATGGGAAATCTGTGCTTCCAATGGAATGCTTCTGATTGATAATATGTATTGTTAGTGGGCCAAGCACAGCCGAGAGTACAATGTGATTCATTTGATGTGATATGGTCAGTAGACACGGGAGAGAAAGAAAAGTGATCAGATAGATCGAGATGGATGTAGATTTTTATAGTGGATGACTGTCACAACCAACAACCACTAATTGTGTTTTGGTTCATGTTGACATCCGTATTAAAAGCATTTTTTATTTCCACCAACATTAGTTTACTTTTGAAGGCTAGATAGTCCTTCTCGGTCAGTTTAATAGATCGATGTCGTGGGTAAAACACATAATTTGAATTTTATTCTATGCGTGTTCCACTGCCCATCGCATCTATAACAAGAACGGACGTATATTTTAATTTATGCAGAACCTAAGTCTTTTGATGAATAGTACAGGAAGAAAACTTTTGTCAATTACTTTGGTTTAGAGACGGATGAGTTTCAAATGTAGGGATGGGATGGGATTCTAGGTCAGGCTCTCTTCAAAACCCTCATCAGTATCATACACATGTTGAGTTTTACTTGAGTTGAATGATGATGAGAAAATTCTTTGAAAATGAAATGAAATCCGTTTTAAAATTACAATGACAACGATATGCATACAAAAACACGTTCGGTGATGAGATTGGAATTATCACTTTCCTTTGTGGAATGATTTAGGTAATGAAATCCGCCTTGTCGACGCTTATTTTCAATGAAATCATCAATTTAGTGGAATTAGTGCTTGTAACGGTCGTTTAATTACCAGATTATTGGAATACAGTGTAGTAAAATTCGGATCAGTGTTTCCTTTTAAGCAGACATGTATAGAATGTACTTTTACTTCTTTTTACAGTAAGCGCGTTTAACGGTATGGATTTAGATTAGTGTGTCTAATGCGCTTTTAATATCAACGAGTTGAATAAAATTCAACCAAAGTTTCGTCTTCTGTTTTGAATGTGGGTAAAATAGGTGGCACAATTTAATTCCTGTGGTAGTAAATGGTTAAGAGAATATATTATGTGGCAGGGTATATTCTGAAAAAAGGTATTGGTTGAATTGAGTTAGTAACTTATAGTATTTAAGAACAAAAAAATTGTCATTCACAGAAGTTACAGTAGCAGCAACAGGTTGATAAGATTTTTAGAATAACATTTGCTTACTGATACTCTTAAGCTCAGTAGTTTGTTGTAGGCAGACTGCATAATTGGCATACGTGCGCTTAGTTGCTGAATCTGGTTGACCTATGGAAGAGTGCCAGTAAAGGTGGCATAGGTCGCCGTTGGCTTTGGCTAGAAACTATCATTTCAACTGATAAATTCAAAGGAATGTCAGACGGTTGATAAAGTCATTGCCAAATGATTCCATCATTCAATTCTAGGCATTGCTTTTGCTTTAATTTTAATTCTATAAAGCACAATTTTTGCAGGAACTCATTTAACTTATTTCACTAATTTGCAATGACCAGTAATCATCTTGGAATTGGATTGACCTTTACTCTGCATGTGAATGAATTTTGAGTGTGTACGTAGGAACAGAATAATAAGCAAAATTTCCAAGCTATCCACTTAATATTAATTGTGAATGTGGGACATGCCTTTGTGCACGTTCTTGGTAGGCACTTCCAATAATAAATCTACTTTTAATGCGTTTTACGATTGACAGAACCTTCAGTTTCCGTAAATATGGGAATAGATGAACAACAATAAGTTTACCTACAATGGTTTATTGTGCTGGATCCTTTGTTTTAGAGTAGGCACTCATGAGAGTAGGCACTCAAGTGAGTAGCTTATAGATGGGCATTGAAATGTTGGAGTAACCAAGAGGGTTGAATTGATATGAATATATGGCACCTTCCTTATCACATTAATTTACGCACATTGACTCGTCAATGTGAAGGGTATAAATAATGGCATAGAAAATATAAATAAATCTTCAGTTTCCGGAAATCCTCTTGATTTCTCTATCATGTAATTTACTCAGCTTAGCTGGCTTAATGAGATGGGTAAAGAAGAGGGGATCGGATGTGAGATGAAAAAGTGTCATACTTACAAAAGTTTCCAATTCACATAATAATAATTTTCTTGTTCTCCAAGTCTAACTCGTGTTAGTTTATGATTTATGACAGTGTTAGCATGCAAATGAAGGAAGGGTTTGTAGATTCCTAACACTTAATAAATACCACCCCAGCCACCAAACAAAATGCATTGTCAGTCTACGGCTAATACTTATTTTATTAAGGGTGGACACGAAATTGCATTTTTATTTTGTAGTAATTTTGGGTGAAGATTTTAAGAGAAACTTTTTCTACTGGGAAACAATAAAATTCTCATTAATCAAGCATTGGTTTAGGAAAACTTTAAAGATACTTTATTATTATGAAACGTAGGCAGTCACAGGTATAGAGGATGATTGAGTGAGTATATGGAATGAAGATG
>JAAXNX010000389.1:0-31184 GCA_036491905.1 Folsomia manolachei
GCGTAGGTTCGAATCCTACTTTGTGCGATTTTTTGCAACCACACCCACTCATTTTTTGGATGAATGGTTTCAATAGCCTTTCATTCAACAAAATATGCACACCGACAGAGTTCCTGTTCTAACGAGAGAGGTATAAGAGCTCTATTTTATTCATTAACTAAAATAACGAGTAATTTAACAACAATAATTGTAAAAGATAATAAAATTAGATGTTTTTCATTTTGTAGTTTTGAAATTAGTTGTGTATAGTCATGCTTAGCATGAACCTACCTATTTGGAAGGGAGACAAGGATAAGGAACCGTAGAGAATGGGCTGACATTTTGAGTAGAGGAGTTTAAGATTAAGAAGCTACAAACGAATTCTATTTTACAAACGAGTACTACGTCGAAGAAAAATTTAGATATTATGCATTTATGGCTTTTCATTGGGAGTACAAATACGGAAAATCTAGAACTTGAAAAGGAAAAACAAACGTAACGTTTTAGTTTGTATGTTGAAACAAGGATAATGAATTGAATGGATTAGAAATCATCATTTTCTGCTGGTGCATCCAAGTCCCGGTAGCTTACAATTCCTCGATTCCCAGGCTCTCGTCCACTAAACATTATCACATACTTTAGGCACCAAAAAATGAGTTGTTCTATTTTATACTAAATGGCTTACCCCATTCGGAACGGTCGGCCACCACCACCTCGGGGTCCGTAGTCACGGAATGGAGGTCCTCCACCACCGTAGCGTGGGGGGCCATAGCCACCTCCTCCTCCATATCCTCCTCCTGGACCTCCCATCATGCCACCCCCACCGTAACCGCCATATCTTTAGCAAAGGAATGAGAACATTAGAACATTTCCATAAATAAGCATATTAAAATTATTGATAACAGTAAATGGATTCAAGTGACTTACGGGCCACCATATTGGGGAGGTGGAGGATAATCCCTTTCAGGCATCATTGGCTCACGTCGTGGAGGGTGAGTTTGAGGTCGATCCTGTTGCTGTTGTCTTGCGGCTGCTTCCGGTGATTGTGGCCGTTTTGGGTCACGCAAATAATTGTTGAAGAATATTACCTAAAAGAAAACATATATCGTCACGTCAATTTGAATACAGCAGACGAAAATTAAAACGGTTTTTTGCAATTACTCACCTCTTGTTTTACTTCTTCTAATTTATCGCCGTGCTTGTTTAGAATATGTTTACGCACAAACTCTGGACCTTTGAATTTTTTGCCAGATAATGGGCACAGCCATTTTTCTTTACCTAGCTCTTGCGTATTTGCAGTAATAAACTTTTCAGTTTCAGTTTCATCCTCCTTTGTTCCAAGAAGTTTGCATTCTTCATCTGTAAAGCAAAACAATTGCCTGGACAAAAGTAGAAATTTTCTGCTCAAAGTTTCGGTTATAATCTTGAAGTTCTCCAGTGTTCACCTATAACACAAACATATAATAATGTTATTATTATTACCCTTCAAATTTTATGATGAACAGATTATAGGCAACTGAAACTAATTTACTTTGGAAGTTGGAGGCATTCCTCGGGCATGAATAATTCCAAGACGATTTGGCATCTCATCCTCGTATGGATATTCTGAATGGTTGTAATAATCCAAACTATGCACAAATCGCAAATAGAACAACAAACGATCCAGAACCCCAATCAGCTCCTCATCCCTGTAATTAGTTTTAAATATATACTATAATCAAATTAAAGTTCTACAAACCCAAGTTCCAAACTACTAACAAGTTTCATAAAGCAAAATAAACCGTACCGTTCGATAGTGTTATTTCTATCATACTTTGCCATCACAATCCAGTTCTCCATCGCTGTTGGAACCAAGTCCTAAAAGTTCCTCTTCTTCAGCAGAGGCTTCTTCGATTAAATAATCTGTGATGTTTTTCAAAACAGGGTTCGTTGAGTACACTCCGTAGCTTTCTTTTTGATTTTCTTGTTTATCCTCATCCCACAAGTTCCATTTGCTGTCGAGATGCTGAATAACCTTAGCTGCAAGCCGGATGTCGTTCCTGACAATCATTTTGTGAGGAGTTATCCCATTCACAGTACGAACACGACGACTAAGATCCCTGTTGACGATTGGACCAAGCTCAGTATCTCGAAGACGCACGTTATTCAAATTCCAGCAGATTTCTGTTTAAAAAATCAATATTAGAAAAACTACGCCAAATTACTTAATATTATTAACAAGCAAATACCTTTAATGTTGACGTTACGCTTGAATGTAACCCATGCACGTCGAAAAAACTTCTTTTCTGGTTGAGGATCAGCAATTGCAACTCTCATGAATCCTGGATACTTTTTGCACATGGCCTCTACTTCTTGCTTCGTTATCAAGGGAGATAAATTACGCAAGAAAATAGACGCTGTACGATGCAACTGAGGCGCTTCATCGTCCTCCATAGTTATCTTCTTTTTCATGTCAGGAATGGGCAAGAGTGGTTTCTTTTCCTTTTGTTTCTCTCCAACTCCATTCTTTTTTTCGCCATCAGCTTCATCTCCAATTTCAGAGCCTCCAGATGTAATTTCTGAACCTCCGCTTCGAAGGCGTTCTTTCCGCTTTTTAGGAGGTTGGTTTTCATCTTCTGAGACTGCATCGTCGTCGGCTCCAGAACCTTCTTCTTTTTCCCCATCATCGTCCTTGGCTGGATTGCTAGCGTCATCTTTCTCCGCCTCAGGCTTTGAAGTGGATCGCTTTCGCTTCTTGGTTTCTCCTTGTTCGTCGTCGCTGTTCTTATCTGCCGCTTCACTGTCGCTCACAGAGGCTTCACCACTTTAAAAATAAAATAAATTAAAGTTATATTTATATATATTATATCAGCAGCTGCTGCAAAGAAAATCGTTGCAATATCAGTCAACAGCTTACTCGGAATCGTCTTTACTATTCCCGTTTTCTTTTGCTTTCTTTTCCTTTTGAGGAGCAACAGGTTCATCTTCTTGCTTTGAAACAGAAACAACCCGCGGTCTGGGCTCATCGGAGAGTAACTTTGCAGCGTCTTCATCAGTGCCGTCTTCCATGCGAATGACAAACCAGTCCATAAGTTTAATAAGTTTTTCAGAATTTGTCGAGTCTAATGAGGCTCCTTCAAAACGTCCGGATTGCAAAAACTCCATGAATAGATTCGTTCGTTTCTGAATAGAATGAATATAATAATTAGGCAAATTGTAGCCTGATGGCATGATTAAATTCAATTTGAAACACAAACCTTCAAATTCTGATACTGTTCTTCTCGGCGTTTCGTGCTATCATCAGGGTGGTATTTCAGCTTGAACCTTAAATAAGCCGAAAAAACAAACAAAGATGAGATTGTGAAACTATCCAAAGTTTTACATCCATTATTATTCAAATAAGATTACATTAAAACTCATTCGTTATATCATCAACTAGAATATAATATATAATTAGCATTGCTGGCATCCAGTATCGCTTTCAGAGCGTCGCATTATCAGCTCGATGGCATGTTTGATTAGGCAAGATGTTCTTGTAGAGTATTAGTCATATCTTGTGGAGTAGATACACTCGACGAAATTAAATGTCAATTCGGTGAATGGCCGCTGGAAGCAGCAATCGTTATTATTATACGTGGCGCTTTCTGTTGCTGCCATATATGGTGATAAATATTATTATTTCTTGCACTGCGTTAGTTAAACGACGAATTCCGAAGGAAGACCTTTGTCATAAACACACCAATACCATTCTCGAAACTCATCAATAATTTGCAATTTTAACCATAAATATGATTGCATGATTGTATAAAGTTGATTAAAGCTATTATTACAGATTATTAATTTCTTACCTCGTTGATACAAAAGGTGGGGGTTCAACAGAAAATGAGTCGGGAATAATGTCCGTGTCATTTTTAGTTTTTATGCCGATTTTTTTAGCTTTGTGATAATATCACTTTAGTTGGATTAGAATTTCGTAGCATTTTCAATTTCAAATCGCACCAATTAATTTTGATATTTTTTTAGTTCTGTTGATTAATGATTTCGCACAAATAAATATATATTTTTTCCGTTTTTCGTAAAAGAATATTATTAATTTATGAAGTTTCCTGATGTCTTCTCGGTCGATGCTGTTTGAAAACAGGTATTTAGCAAACCGTCACACATTTTAAAAGTAGTATTATCATAAAAAATAAGAATCTTTAAATCAAAAATAAAAATGAAATTCGCTAGATTTCATGACTGACTGACATTGAATAATTCAAAAATTGTTTTACGAAAAATACAAACATGAAATCGGCAATTAATTGTCAATGGCCATGTTCCATGTGACTATCATTATAATTGTCTTGATTGGTATAAAATAACTAATAAATTGTACTTACCACTCCTCTTCCCGATGAGCCACGAAAAATTCATTAAGTTGCTGCCGTTTGAAATCTGCTTTGTAGTCGTTATACTTGGCTAATGCATCCTGGTCAGAAATGGAATCATCCTGACTTGACAGCCAAGCCTTGAACGATAGTGGCTGTGGATGACCATCAGAAGAACCCTCCCTAAAATAATAAAACCTTACCCTTTAAACAAAACAACTTCCCAATTTAATATATTCCTGATTTAATTTACCTATGGGAATTTGACGATGGATGATAATGATGTGGAGGTCCAGATTCATAATTAGAATACGTGGACGCGGAAGAATACGCAGAATCCTGACTGTACCTGTCCCCCCAGTCCCCACGAGGACGTTTGTTTGGAGGACTAAATTCATGGGGCTGGATACGATGACCCAGTCGATAATCCATGGGACGGGGTGGGCCACGTCCACGACCCCAGTCCGACCTATTGGCAAGTCCCATCAATTAATTCGACTTAATTCGACAGGTAACCTAACCCCCACCATTAACAAACTGTTAATTTTACTAACCTGTCCCCACCACCTCCACCCCAATCGTCTCTTCGACCTCCTCTCATGTCATCCGGTGGGGGTCGTCTCTCCATCCCTCCAGCACCTCGATAACTATCGTTCCTCTCCCCACGAAACTTATCTCGACGTTTACGATCGTAGTCGTCATCAGAATCTCCCATCCTCGCTCAATCAATCAATTACTGGATCAATTAATTAAATTAGTAAATATTTGCAAAAAGCAGGTCAACCGACGACAAGCGAACTTTTTCCAAGTCACAAAAGGAAATTGGATGAGTTGCTCTCGCTCCAAAAACACGGCGTTTTCTTGGCCAAAGTGTAGAAATTGTGGAAATGAGTTCTTGATACTGACACCGGTTGGAAACGTGTGGAGGTTGAGTTGCAGTGGCCGGAGGAAGAGTCTCGGATAGAGGGCGGAGTGGAAATATCCGACTACATACTGGATGAGTCATCAATTTACTTGAATTCACTATTCAAACAAAAGTCAAAACACTTGAAGCTGCACTTCTCTCTCACGTCTAAAACCAAATAACTAAATTAGCAATTGCTAAAAAAAGAGGTTTTTCCTCAGTTGAGAATTGGATCGAGTTAAAAAGAGGAAATTGGACCACACACTGACTTTACTCTAGAAAAGGAAACAACTGTCTTCCACGTCAGCGGAAGGAAGAGAAAAAATAAAAAGGTAAGCCGGTTTTTGGGGAATTTGCTAAATTAGATTTAGGTTTTTTAATTTTGCCAAGTCTTATTGATATGGCTTCTTAGCCATTGGTTGGGTCACCCAACTTGGGTGGGGTTGAAATATCTTATGGGAGGTCGAAGGAGAAACGCATAGTCAGTTTTAATGGGCATGATTTTATATATTTTTCTCGATTTGAAGAAGTTGCAAGTTGTGGGTGTAAAAAATTATAAAAACCCCATTGAACTAATTTTTTTACTTTGTGCTAATTTTGATTGCGTTATTGTGCTTTTATCCTAATTTAACTTTATGCTTCTCTCTGACGGCTGGCTTTGATAATGGTTTGTTCGTGGCTTGTGGATCTTCAACGATTTGCATCGATTATACGCTGCAGCTAACTTTTAACTTAAACTTTAATTAGTTTTGGTGCGTAAGTAATTGAGTGACCTAATCAACTTAAATCATGGACTTTTCTGTGTGTTGTTTGTAGTTTTCTAATAGACTTCCTGTAATGGTCCGGCCTTTTTTGTATTTCTCTCAAACCTAAAAAAAACCTCTGCACCCCTCAAACAACTGGATTCTCTAAACTAAACATCAACCGGCCCCCCTGACCTGATCTCCAACCACTTCCTTGCTGCTGAGCTTAACAGAGTTCCATACTAATCTTTTAACTACTGAGACTGAAAAATGGCAAGCAATGAACCCAAATCCACACCAGAATATGGGAAGCTCAAAAATTTTTGGGAAGCAAGTATGTACACGAATATTCTTTTAAAATATAGGATTGATTCATTATCTGAAATTTTTAATTTAATACAATTAGAAACATTTGCTAGCGTATTCGTTTTTTTTATTTTAGTCAGAATTTTTTTAGTCAATGAGGCAAGAGATTAAATATGTATCGAAAATAGTGACACCAAGCAAGTTAAGTTTCTAGTCTGGTGACATACGCCCTAATCTAAAGTCATTCCACAACTTCCTCTTGAGCCGGATAAAACATTGGTGGTTGGAATTTGTCTCATATGCACTGTTTTGTAGTCTATGTTTTGAGTTGGCGACATTTACATGAATGCTCTACTCTATTGACTTTATACATCGCCGTGATTTGCGCCCTATGTTTTTCAGGGGTCCAGCCAGATCGAATTTCGAAATTCTGTTAACACAATTCAACTAGATCTAGGGTCCTTCAGGGTATGGGCATAACGATCACCATTGTTTTAAATTAGCAACTGGATTGTTCGGAATGTATAAATTGATTTAATGGTCATCACGTCATGCAATTCGAAAAATTTAAACTGCGAATGACTATGCAAATAATGTTGCCTTTTGCGTCCCTAATCTGGAGGTTAGGTTTATTACGTTACAAGGTCGTGTCTTACTTGCTGTGAGTTAATAAGATGTGTTTTTATATAAAATGATACATTTCATATTCTTTTCGATCTCGCTCGACTCGTATTGAAATAGAATTATGTATATGTAGACTAAACGTAGAAGTAGGTTTTTGCTATGTGGGCTTCTTGGAGGTGAAGGTTGAAAAACTAAATCCCAACTGCTACTTGGTTTCTTCTATAGTTTATTTCAGTTAGGCACACATTCAGACAGATTAGAATTTTTTGGCAACATATACATTTCCTTAACTTCGCAAGTAAACACTAATCTTTGCACGGCGTTCGAATGTTCTATAGAGAGGGAGGAAAGAAAAATGTATATTTGATCTGCCAACCTAAACTGAGAAATAAACGGTGGGGGTGGGAGTTTGACGGGAGTGAAGATGTTCTATTCAGTCTGCTTTCTTGTTCCGAAGAAGAAGACATCGAGTGAATTGAAGTAAATTGTATTCCGCAACTTATAATTTTATTTTTTCTCTTTATCAGGGACTGATAACCCTCCTTCATCAAATACCCCGAATTCAGTCCCAGCAGTCGCTGTAAAAGTCAAATCGACAACCAACGGTTCCAATAACTCTGTCACAAATAAACCTGAAACCAACGGGAACGGCTTTCATAAGCATAATAATAATAGCGACATGGCAGGCGAAGGTAAAATAAATTCAAATAGAGCATTATAAGTAATTTATGACTTTGTAAATGTAATGTTTTCTTGTTTTTTTTAAAGATTTGACTCCCACTGTGGTTGAATTTGATCAAGATATTCTTGGAGGATGTTTCTCCGATTACCTTAAAACGGCTCAATCCCTTGGGGGAGAAATCGCAGAGCATGCTGCTCTCGTGCAAAAAGCGTTTATGTAATATGCTTCGAACAATCGGATTTTCCTTAATTTTTCATCAATTGTGTTTATTAATTAATCAATTGTTGCTTATTAAACAGGGCACAGCGAAATTTTTTAGTCACTGCCACCCGTTTCGCAAAGCCTGGGGATGGGGAGTTTCAACAATTATTGGGACCCACGGCCAACGCAATTTCCGAGATCCAAAAGTTCCGAGAGACGCGTCGATCAAGTCCCGTTTTTAATCATTTGTCGGGAATTTCTGAAAGTATTCCTGCCTTGGCTTGGGTTACCATTGTAAGTCTGTAACTTTTGGTGTGGGCTATTAAAAGGGGGAGGGAAGAGAAGAAAGGATACTTTATTTTCTTTTTGGTTTAGACTCCAACACCTGGGCCTCACATCAAAGAAATGAATGATGCTGGACAATTTTACACCAACCGAGTTTTGAAGGATTTTAAGGAAAAGTGAGTGGTCGACGTTACAAATTGTAAACAACAATGATAAATCTTGTTCATCAATGGAACCTTAAAATTGTGTTTTAGGCCTGGACATGCGGAATGGGTGAAAACTTGGGTTGGGACATTGATTGCTCTTCAAGCTTATGTCAAGAAAAACCACACCACTGGGCTTGTTTGGGGGAAGCAAGCAATGGCTGCACTTCCTGGTGGACCTCCCCCACCGCCACCCCCACCAGCCTTTGAAATGCCCGACCTTTCATCTATGGGAGTGGGAGATAATGACAATCGGGCTCAGCTTTTTGCAGAGTTAAATAAAGGAGAGGATGTGACTCGAGGACTGAAGAAGGTGACTGCTGACATGCAAACACATAAAAATCCAAATCTGCGTTCCGGTTCTGCTGTACCCGGAGGTGGGGGAATGACCACGAATGGGACACCTAAACCAGCAGTCGCAAAACCGCCGAAATTCGGACTTGAAGGAAAGAAATGGGTAGTGGAATATCAAGTTGGAAAACGAGATCTTAAAATCGAAGAGGTTGAGATGAATCAAGTCATTTATCTTTATGCCTGCCAGGACTCAACTTTAACTGTTAAAGGGAAACTGAATTCAATTGTCATTGATTCATGTGTGAAATCAGCAATTGTGTTTGATTCACTTGTTGCCTCGGTTGAGGTAAGAAACTATTTACAATTGTTGTTTTTATTAATAACTTGAACTCCCACTGAATCAATGCTTTTTGCTATTCTTACAGTTTGTCAATTGCAGAGATTGTCAAATGCAGGTATGTAAAACTGATTTTTTATGGTTAGGTTAGGTCAATGTCATTAGTCATTAGTGTTTTAAAACAATTCACTTATTATCATTATTGCACTTCTAGGTCATGGGAGCCGTTCCAACTATTACAATTGACAAAGTGGACGGACTACAAATGTTTTTGAGCAAGGACTCTATGCACGTTGAAATCGTTTCGGCTAAATCATCCGCGCTTAATGTAATGGTTCCAAAGGCGGATGGCGACTTTGTGAGTTTTTCAAATACCAGTACTACAACATTTATTTTGCTTGTTCATTTTCTTATATTGAACGTTTTATTTTCAGGCTGAGTATCCAGTTCCGGAACAATTCAAAACGACAGTACAACCAAGGGGGCTAACTACGGTACCCACTGAAACTGTCGGAGTGTAAAATTAAATACACTGTTCACTACCAAAAATAAATGGAGAGTCACCAACCAAAAGTAATTGTTTGCCAAAAATGTGAATTGACTATACTCAGCCAAGTCTGTATATCAAGATGGAAATTACTTACGTACATTAATGCATTAGTTTATGGCGGATTTTAGAGTTTAGAATTGCAATTGGAGATTAATTCGGACGTTACCACCTCACATTTTAATTGAGTATCGAGGTTTTAATTAATTGAGTTTGGTATTACTTTTGATTCGATCTATTGGAGTTTACTTACTTAATTAATATGCTTGCTTTTGAAAACCTCTGCAACTACAATTTATTGTGTTGCTTTTTAATAACTAACTGGTCTCTGGTGCGTATTAATCTTTTTGCATCCTACACAGTATATGCAATTGTGCATGTTATTTTTATTTATCATATTAAATGGCTTCGAATGATAAATATATTTAGAGGTTACTCACATACAAGTGAAAGAAACATTTTTAAATTAACAAATTTTCTTTTAAACGGAAGTTTCGTACATCAGTCCAATATTGTTCTGCGTTTCAATCTGTATTAATTTAAAAGTTGAGAAACTGTGAAGTCTTGCCGTGTCCAGTGTGTGTGACAAATAAATAATTTTCACAAAGATCGAATCCATTGACGCAGATTTTTTCATATTTAATTATTTGTAGAAAGTAGTTAATTTAATTGCATAGTGTTGATAGGATGATGGCCATTAAAATACTAGGGCACATAATCAAAACCAAATGGGTAATAATGAATTGATATTTACAGAACAAAGACAATCAGATTCTCAGTCTACGTTCATATCTTCAGGCTTCTGAAAACAAAACAATAATTATCCAATTATTTAGTGTGAGGTTGCGGTTCGAGTACTAAAGGAAAACTTACTTCAGAACTTTCTTTGGGTTTATTTTCCGTCTCTTTCTGTATGGCTGTAAGGAACGCCTGTAAGCGAGAATGTAAATACATAGTAAATAATTTATTTAGTGTTGAATTAAATAAAAAAAAGTGTTAGTTTAACTGACTTCCAAATTGCCAGATTGAGCGGCTTGAATTGCATCTTTTCCAAACTGAAACTGTTCCACCAAGGGACCCAATTGGCCGGAAGGAAAAGCAGAGCAGAATGAGCTTAACGCATGAGTAAAAGCCGGACTGATAAGTGTATCCACAACGTCTTTTGAGTCAGATTCTTTGGCATCAGCAGACCCGGCAGAAAACCCAAATTTTGGAAGCAAGGGAGTAAGTTTTTGAACAGTTGTTGGACAGGCGGTAATACGTTTCACAAAGTCAACGTTCACTCCAGCAGAAAGATCTACTACATAATCAGACAAACAGATATGAGCTAGAATACTCTCTTGATTAAAATTAAAACACTATTTAGTTTAAATAATACCTGATGCAGGTGGTTGCATGCCAGAAAGAATCTTTTGCAAATCCTGAAGTTGAACGGGAGGTTTGGAAGTGGACGAGGAGGAGGCACCTGGTTTTGAGGCAGATGAGGCCGTGTCTTCTTTCTTGTTGTTACTATTCGCAGCAGCAGGTTTTGGGAGACTTTCTCCAGTCGAGTTTCCTGTCAATGTGGCCACACCTCCACCATTGCTGGACCGACTTTCACCTCCAGATGAACCCCCTCCAAGTTGTCCCAATCCCATTTGTGACAAAAGACTTGATAAAAAAATTTCATTATTAATAAATTATTAATAATAATTGATAACAATTTTACTACGACTGTTGCTGTTTTTTTTACACCAAACATGTGGCTTACCCTTCCGCCCCTTCCAAATCATTCATACCTCCAAGCAGTTGCATAAGCTGGGACTGAAAAGTTCGAGTTAAATCGACGACATGGATTATTATTAATTCGAAACTCACAACTCAATAGTTGTACCTATCATCCGGCTGGGACAATTATATTACTAGTAAATTTATTTCCAATTTTTACCTGCGACATAGACTGTAATAACGTGTGCATCTCTTGTTCAGAAGCAGTCGGAGTGGCAGTACTTGTAGTGCCACGGCTGCCTCCAGATCCACCCGGATTATTGATGGCATCATTAACCTTCCAAACAAGGTCTGTATCTATATCCGTTTTAGGTTCTTGCATCCAGTAGAACAGTTTCCTCGAGGAGTTTTTAAACTAAAGAAAGATGTGAAATTAATCCCGTGTCCCATCCCAGTTGCTATTTAGAAACCTACCTTGAGCAGAAAAACTCGTGATTCATCCTTGCATTGGGTGACCTTTGAGAAAACGGCATCTTCGGAAAATATGATCAAATCCTAGACATAAAAATAAATAAAATCCGTAAAATAAACTCCTCTCGATCACACAACTATGATCTTAAAGACTGTGTTTAAAACTTACATCTTCTACAACTCCGGAAGTTCGGTCTTTCCAACAAAAGTGGGTAAGGCCATCCTCCGACTGGTAAACGTACACCTGTCCCTTCCTCTTATCTGGGTGTACCATGTTCCCTACACAAAAGTAAACAATGAATGAAATTCTAAATTTGCTACAAACACGTCTGTTTTTAGTGTATTTACCTTTCAAAGCCATCTTTCCAGCTGAAAAAAATGTCAAAATAACTTATAAATGGCACAACAATTAATCAGTGTTTCCTATGAATATTACAGGGGTCAATGTTTAGTCACATTCTATGAGACAGACAAACAACAAACAAATGTAAATGTAATGTTTACATCAGACCCGTTGCGGACTACAAATAAATTTCTAAAAAAACTAAATTATTGGCCGTTCTTTTATTCGAAAATTATTCTACCATGATGGCAGAAAATTCCCCCAAAAAGAAAGTGATCCCAATAAAGGGGACTTTCCGTTATACGTCCAAAAAGATAGTATGTGGAAAAACCTTACCCGACGGGAATACTATTTGTAAGAAGATGGTGACAAATACCCCATCAGCTCTGAGGAGTCATTTCGAGTACTATCACGGACCAAAATCAGCAGAGTAAGTTTGCCAATACAACCAATTTATTAGTAACACCAGTGATGCTTTTGTCCCCTACTCTAAAGACCTCTTTTTAATTATTTTATAAATAGGGTCATTGAAAAACGCCGAATACAATCGGCACGACAAAGAAGTGACAAGTCCATCGTCTCTTTTTGGACCATCGCGAGGAGCGTGGGTTACCACCACCAAAGTGAAACGTCCGAGGATGACAATGAAGATCGAGTGCGTGAAGAACTGCTAGTTATTCACGGAAAAAGCAAAATCCCTCGAACGATAGAAACAAGGACGCCTTATTATGCTAGTCGTTTGGTTGGATTCCGGACCTGACGCGACTTTTAGGTTGCAATGTGAAAATGTCCTTAGGAGCCTATTCAACCCACTCTTCACATTTTACATGTATTATGGAACTAGCTATTCTGTAGGACCCTGTGCGTATTTCACGGATCCAAAACTGCACGACTCTGCACAATTAGCAAAATTGTGTTTGATTCCGGGGTTTGTATGCTACACTAAGGTAATGAGGCTTTAGTCATGCATGCAACTGTCATGAAATATGATTCGACTCATAAAAATGTTATTAAGAATTATATCTACAATTATTATAATTATCACAGGATTACATATTTGAGGGCGGAACGACTGCAGAGAACAGAAACAATGCGTTTCACTGGCAGATTTTTTGGAAGGTAAGTTTGCATAATGACCATTCAGTATTATGCACAACATAACTTACTTATGTTTCTACAATTTCTAGTATATGGGTCAAATGATGAGAGGCATTAGGCAACAACTCTTCAAAGTGCAGTTCAAAATACTGAACGGAGATCTGCAACGGAAAACTGGGAACAAAGAGGAACTCACGGATGAAGAATTGAACAAAACCATCGGAATCGCCAAACAAAGACGAAACCTTCTCGAGGATAACGACGACTCACTTCCCCTTGATCAAAACCCTCAGTGGGTTAAGTACGATGTTACAGATAACGTTAAAATGTAATGCTATCAAAACTTCAGTGCTTACCTCGAAATTCCACAGCATTTTTTGGCTGGTTGGCTGAACGGCCCCTCCCCCCGAATAAATTGTTCAGTGCCATTGTTCCACGTATTTTTCTTTGGACAAATTCTTGAATTTACAATTAATTAAATGTCGCGTATCTCAAAGCTCAAACTGAAAGACGCAAGTTTACTCAACACACTTTTGGTAACAAATTGATGTAATTTCCGGACCTCTCCTTTTCGGAAACAGAGGAGGATAATAATTATTGGAGCCTGAGAATTTCGTGGTTTTATTTATTATTCCAAAACAAAATTATTATTTTTGTTAATATTTGTTTTTTGACGGAGAAAGTGAAAAGGCCGAATGAATGACTAAAGAATTTCCTAACCTTGAAATTGGCTCCGGATCCCATTCACTCAATGGTTGTGGGTACTTTAAGACGTTTTTGCTTTCACTAGCTTTCACTCATTTTTCCTTAAATTGATTTGGTTGTCAAAATTGCCATGTTTTTGTAATTTTAGACATACTTCAGTCTTTAATAAGGACGGGCTTATGATATTGTGTAGAAAATGCTGTCAATTTTCATGTACGTATGTAAGTATTAAAGATGGGTTATGTTATGTATAAAAAGTGCAGATTTGTTAAGCATTTGTTATACATCATCAGTCTACTTTATATTTTATATTTGTGCTACAATTTGCATTTATTTTTTGCTGGGTTTTTCAGTAAACATCAACCGAAGCATGATAATGAGAGATCACGGATCTGATATAAATCCCGACATTGGAATCTAAACCCAGACGGGGAGCTTTAGGTCTTTCAATTTTGATTATAATAGGGCGGACAGACGAAGGAAGATGTAAAGGAAAATTCCGGTTTGGAGCGGATATTGAGTTATGTTACGATGCATGTCTTGCCAGGATGGTGGAAACTCCAAGGCGGACTTTCCCCGAGTTCCATGCTACATTGCTCGTTTTGAGGATATGACGCATAAATCCAGCCCGGTTGCTTGTTTTTTCAAGTTTCTGTTCTCGCAGTGCAGTCTCCGAGTAGTTTACAACATTTGGCTGGAAACTGAGTCAGAATGTTTCACCGGTCTGCCAGCCAAACTTCCTTCATGGAGGGGAGCGTGTATCATGTATCACTCCCTGCAGCGGTGTTGCTTTCACTTCCTTCCTCCGAAAACTCAAACAAGTTCTATTTTAACCAGCTCCAAGCATGCAAATATGACATTGCTCAACCTTATCAAACCAATGACAAATATGCATATACAGCACTTGTTTGCAAATGCGTGTAACCTTTTAATCCTCAGCAAATTATATTTAGGCTGGTTCGGCATCACAGGTATAGCTGTTTTGTTGTTTATTCTGTTGCATGTAACTTTCACTGCATTAAATAAGTTTTAAGTATTCAGGGTGAGCCTTACTTGATGACTTTATTTGGGAAATTCATATTAACTAAGAATGAAAGTTCATGTTTAGTTGTTATTGACATGGTTGTAGTTTGGTTGTAGTTTGAGCATGTCAAAGGCACATCAACGTCCAAGTCAACGACATTCATTTCGATTGGTGCTGTTTTAATAATGGATGTTTATCATTGCTCAAAGTTTATACCTGTGTGTCAATGAGCGTTAAGTTTGATTTCAGTTAATTCTGTTGCATTTAAATATTTTTTTATTGCGGAGAAAGCACAATAAATAAAACACGACGCTTGGAGAGTGTGATAGCGGGTTGATTCTTATAATTACAATTTCCGATTTTCATTTTGTACAATCCTCCAACCTAGCCAATCTTTTGATTGTAATTAATTAAAATGAGACGTGGTACATTGTTTTCTGGTTGCTTTGTAATCTACAGAGCTCGACTTCGTAATTGCATGATGGAATCTGCACAGTTATTGATCAAAGAGAGGAAACTTACGGGTTGCAGCATTGCCTCAGGTCGTGTATGACTAACTAGTTTTGATATTATTAGTTGGTTGAATTAAGCAAACATTCCAAAATATTTCTTGGAAATGGTGAAAGCCAATTACTGGTAACATTTTAATGTTACAGATACACCGAAATCAAATCAAAAGCCAAAGTCAACCATTTCAAAAAACACGTAAACTGGGGAAAAGTTTATTTAGTATGTTCATTTGTATCAGAAGTTTCAACCAATTAATAATTACAAATATGGCTGCATACTATATAAAATGACGACATCAACAAATAAATGGAAATCCTGTCACGTTATACCTAACCTGAAATGGATGAGGATTTCATGGAGTAAAATTCACCTTTATGCCCTCTTTATGGGTGTGTGCTTTTAGGACTTTACTACGATGATTTTTACAGACCACAGATACGTGGGTGAATAAAAAACCCGATTAAAAATTGATGTGATAAAATTAACTCGGTAAATTTAGAAGCACAATGTCTGTACACCACGGTTTGAAAAGGGCAGCCTGAAAAATAAATTTAACAGTTTTATAAATCACTTTCAACTAGTGAACAAATTGAATCTCAGTAGCCTTTAATATGGAATTTAAATAATCAAACGCGAAAATGTTGAAGTGGAAGTAATACTTGGCAATTCATAGAACTACAACTCAATTCAGTCAAAAATCAATCCACCATTAATACCATTCATATTCATATACTCCACCAAGAGAAAGTTCATCTTGCTTTCATCTCCGTATGAAAAGTAAGTTAGGCTGCCTTTGGCTAACCTTGGATTCTTTACTCCCACAATTCAACATATGCATAAGTTCAACTCTTTTGTTTGAGACCCAAATCCACAGGTAACAGCAACTCAGTACAAGACAAAACATCTCTTACTCATGTATGTGACATCATTCGCTTCATTATAATACATATGCTCAGTTATTCGCGTTCTTATTTTATTGTTTGTGTTAGAACATAGTTTGTGGACAACTGATACGATGTAAAAAATATTGGCTTAGCAGGAAAAGGGCTGTGTACAGTCTTCGGACACAACAAAATCTTCATTTATCCCTGGGATGATGTTTAACAGATATTATGATCTATTTGCATTTTTTGATTTTAGAAATATTTCTTTTTAAGTGAAGACAAACCTGCTGCACTGCAACGTGACGAAAAGAAGCTTTAAGTTATAAATGAATTGATCTCTGACATTTTGTTACACGGGAAGTACAAAAGGCGTAGAGCATTCAATTCCTAGTAATTTAGCTTAGCCACCATTATGTACAATTCTGTGATATTATTGACTCCAGTCGTAACAGTTAACCCTAATGGAAATGAAAAGAAAGTTGTCACTTCACATTTATTTTATATGTATCATGTAAGTAGAAGGATTAACACTGTTTCGCCACTGCTAGGAAAAGAAAATGAATCCAGTACCGAGAAATGTGATCAGAGAGTGATATGATTCTTACATTTTCTTAGCTACAAAGTATAAATACGTGTAACAGACTCAGTTGTGTGGACAATGTGATATATTGATTGCTACGAAACTTTTTTTCCTAAGAGGCCAAACCAAAGGCCGAAATGAAAGATACAAACTATAGTGCTAACTTTCTTTGTACTTTTTTCATCGTCCTGGTCGGTTGAAATCTTTGTAAATTTAAACTCAAGTACACAAACAGAAGACGGCCAACATTGAGTGAAAGCAGTTTTCTCAGTCTGCAGGAGAAAGCAACAACCTCGCTTTCTTTTTGGCAGGAGAAAGCAAAAGTTTCTCAAAAACTCAACTGTTGATGTTGACATGATTCATTCAACTCAAGTTTTGGTTTACGGTGGAAAGAAAACTGCCGCAGTGCATGCAGTCACAGCAAGTCATAGCCTTATAACTAATAGGAAATGGCACATGTTCCTTTTCGAGGTCTTGGTAGCTTGTACTGTTTGTTCCTAACTTTATATATGGGCCTGCAGTTAGCATTTTGTGATAATGTTCTCATACCAGCTCATGAAATAATAACCCGGGAGCCTTGGCTGAGATGAGAGAGAATGAAAAAGACTATCCAAGCGTTTTGAAAACATGATTCCCGGAAATCGTGGAAAGCTTAAGCCGAGGCTTGCAGCTGAGAGCAATCGCAAAAAGGAAATCCTTCTTTTTCATTTCTCACATCCATGAATCTTCTCAACCGCACAGTTTCCAACGAGTGAAAAGAAAAAAAACAATGCATAATTGAAAGGTATTCGTAACAATCAGACTCTGGCCTTTGTGGGTTCTGAGAAAGATGGATTTATCCGGATTGATGTGACAAATCAGAAGTATTTTTAGCTTGTTACAGCAAACAAATACACAAATTTCCGAATAATGTCTGGACAAATTGAGATTGGAATTTGTTTTCTCTTTCATTGCGTGATCCACCAGTCATTCCAGCATACTTATTTATTGAGTAGTAAGTATAATACAAACTTCATTATAGCAGCTGCTCGTTTATCAGTTAAACTACCCATAAATTACATTAATGAGCAATAGAAATATCTTAATTACAGGTATAGTCACACACATGTATAACAAAGCATATTTACAATGCTAAAAGAGAGTGGAGTAAGGAATTAGGCAGAGTAACCTAACTTCACAAGTTCATTTCATGCTAGAAATTGGGGGAAGCCCTTTTCCTACCTCGCGTTCACATATTCACTATATTATTCAACATTCAAGTTTCTTGCCTCTTATCTTCTTCTGCTGAGTTGACGTTGACTCAGCCTATCGTGGTAGGTTGTGAGTTTTGTATGTTATCCCTTTCTTGCCTGTTAATGAGTTAAGTTACAAATGGATGAGAACATAAAACTAGGCAGTCAGCATGCAAAGCTACGTATATACGCAATGCACTGCAGTGGTTCTTTGAGCCCTTTCTGGTTTTCTACAAGTTTGCGTTAGTCATCAACACATTAAAGAGTGAATAAGCTTATAGCACAGCCACTTTTTATTCCTTTGGGCACAACTATGCCTGTGGAAACACCACAATCCAATAAATGCATTCAATTCACAGAAAGGAAGAAATAGCTAAAAAGATAATGGACCCAACCAACTTATACTGAAACAAGTTAAAGTTAAACACTTGACTCTGACTTCTCGGCTGGCTTGTGCACCCTTTTTATAAGGCCTGCTCTTGACAAGTGGATGCATTCCATCCTTATATTATATCCTTGTACATCTTCAACATAAAACTACACTACCAGCCAAACCAGACCTTTCCTGTTTCTCAACTTCTTTGTGAACGAGGCATATTTTTGGTGGGCATATCTCTGAAACAGAACTGACTGATTCAATCCATTCCATTTTATGGTTGTTTCTGTTACAACCCATATAACCTTATACTTATCAGGAGGGCAGTGAGTTGAAGTTGACTAGTTCAGTCAGATATGACTCCACTTTGACGTAGACACTTGCTCACTAGTTGGGTTTTGGTTATATGGTAAAGTTTACTCGTTTCTTTGTATTTGTAACTTTACCTCATGCACACTACGACCAATACCAACGCCATGAATAACCAAACTTGTTCGACTAACTTCACAAAGAGAGAGAGGCAGGCAGGAACAGACATTCTATTCTTTTCTATAAAGAAGAAAACAGAGCTTACCACCAACTTGCGTTGCACATTCACTCTTTATACATTGCATTCTGTTATATACCTCCTACCAACCAACCTGTATATTATGGATGAATTTTGGTCTGGCTGAATGTAAGTAAAGTAAATGGATGGATGAATGCATGGTTGGATTTTGGGATACCCCTTCCTATTATCATCATCATCCCATCATATTATTCACAATCATTCATCTATCTCACCTCATCCCGTGGGCCGTGGTGATGTATGTGTGGGTAACATTGCAGTCTGCATTTGCAGAATAAAGAGTTTTAGTATTTACTTAAAACTATTACACTACTTGCTACAATCTCGTCATCCCTTGTTCTGACTTTGACTAATAAAGTTATACGAATCTGTGCTAAAGTTGGAGTTTTCGCTGAACTCTGCTACTTTATTTTAACGCATGCATATGTACATACACATCTACTTTACACACTAGGTAATCATATTACTACCTACAATACCCACCTATATTCCATCCATTGTGTAAGGAGTGAAATGAACCCTTTTAGAAACTGACTCAAAATCATTCGGCATTGGAAGCCAGTGCATGAGCAGCTCCGTGTAAAGTGAATCATTTACAAGTGTATATTATCATAAAGTAAGTCAGTACAAAATAAGTGCAAATAAGTGAATTATTCAGAATAAGTTATTCTTTGAACCCAGTTACGTCACATTTGCCATTTCACGTCGTATCAAGGAATCCTATAATCAAAGCTCTGAAATTGCTGACAAGACATTGAAAAAAGTGCATTTTAAAGCAAGGAATTCCGACACTATTAATATTGAGATACCGAGTCAAGTTGGAAAGTGGAAGAGAAAGAGCAGGCGACACAAAGTCCCAGACTTCAGACGGACTCTGACTCTGACTACGTAGGTCGGGTCCTCCTCTGGTAGTCAACCTTTCCTTCCTACTACAGTAAGTAGTAGATAACTTTTTATAAACAAACAAACCGAATTGGTGACACTTCCGGAATTTTATACAATAAGTGACAAAGTGACGGAGAAACGGGATCATACCAAAAGTGCATCATCGGAACTCGACTCATAGTTAATTTCTTGGAAATTACCAAATATTTACACCACCAAACTGAACTCATGCAGTTACTGAAGGGAGACAAGTGCTTATCTTTATTGGTCGGAAGCAAAATTATTGTTCTCAGTCTCTTCTTCCTGATTAAAGAGCAAATTAGGAAATAAGACACATGCGTGTAGTGAAGGAATAAGATTGTGTTGCAACTTCGGTTTTTGTAAATAAACAATGAGTAAAAAAATAATGGTTTCTAACAAACAAGAGATCCATTAATTTTGGAAGTGAGGAGGACGGTACTACTGTCTGTGATAATATTTACTTGCTATTTAAGGATCAGGGAATGGTTTATTATACTATTTACAATTGACTAATCTAATTAGTCGTCAGCTGGTTCAATAGGTTTTTTTTATCCTACCTTAAAATAGGGATTTTGGGTATAAAAAGGATTGAAACTTTTTTATGAAATGAATTATGTCATTAGTAATGCTAATATTTAGCACAACAAGAAAAGAATGAACGTAAAGAAAATAATCGAATTGCATTTAAAATTTCAGCAATCAAGAAAATTAAATAACTTTAATTAATCATGGAATTGACTAAATGAGTGAAAGTGGATGATCAATTCTGTTTTTATTTCTTAACTAAACGTTTAGATAATAACTTAATCAGCGATGTGTTTGACAATCAGTTAAAAATTTATTTTGAAGAAAGCCACCCATCGGTTGTTTGTCAGAAATAGTGATTGAATACAAGATCGCCTCTGCTTCGATATGAAGAGAAAATCTAAAGGTGAGTACATATTCTGACATTCCTTAGCTTAATTGGCTCAACAAATTCTCTGTTCGATGACATAATTTGGGCTATTTCGGATTTAATATTTTATGACAACAATAGCATGAATCGAAAAATACAATGAGCTATCAAAGAAATGACTAGAAATGATATTATATTATACTTTGTCACCACCTCGTTAATGGTCATGTTAATTTATGACACTTCTATGCACAATTTCATTTTTAACGGGTTAATAAACTAATCGATTTGTTGATGATTCGTATTTAATTTTAAAATGTGATTACATTACTATGATAAATGTACAGGTAGACGCATTGAATTGAATTGATAATTT
Organism: Folsomia manolachei; assembly: GCA_036491905.1. Lineage (NCBI taxonomy): Eukaryota > Metazoa > Arthropoda > Collembola > Entomobryomorpha > Isotomidae > Folsomia > Folsomia manolachei. Next base: position 21,130 of record JAAXNX010000389.1, read on the forward strand.
AATAATGCAGCCAATGTTTAGTTTATTGGGTTAGAATTTATAATTTTAAATAACCACAAAAGAAGGAAACACATAATTTGTATTACACAAAATAGGATGAATTGACACACCTGCCTTAAATATAAAAGTGTTATGCTACGGCTATCTTACCTTCAACTAACATTATTGCGTACATACCATATTTGCAGAACAGATGTGATGTTAAATAAAATGTTGCTCATTTACTTTTCTGAACACCTTGAATTTGTGGTTATTTTATTACGTAGCTTGGATTGCTCATCTTTAATCAGCAATTCTATAAAAGCCGCAGCCAAATACCTAAGAACGCCAACACAAAACATATTTTAAACCATCCAACCTACTACTATATATGTCTGTTGAGAAGTGATATCTGGTTCTGTAGCATTGCAGTAAATATATTATCATCGATGACATAAAAAATAGAATTAGCACTATCCATTCATTTTAATTATTCTCAATACGTGTACAAATTCATTATCATAGTCTTCGGCAGGCCAACTTTTAAATTAATAACTGTACGAAATTTAAAATTACATTGTTTTTTTTGTCAATCTTCACTTTATCTAACTAATGTCAACTTTTTATGGCATAAAGAAAGGAAGCAATGGTTGAACAAATATTATTCTGCATAATATCGAACTGTTCCGAATTTTCATATGGATTCAGTTTTTCAGTACGAATGTTTTTAAGTAATACGTATTGTTGGATGAGTGATGAAAGGATTGAGATATGATTGCATGACAAGTGGTTTTGTGATGACTATTTCTAAGAAAATTTGTTCTCAGAATTAAATTTGCATACTACTTCCCAGAATTTAGTCAAGAAAAGTACTAGATTGTACGTTCCCAAACCACTTAGAATAATGTTAATCAAAATTACTTGGTCGCGCAGAACTAAATAGAATTGTTCCGGAAAATTGTTATGCTTATCAAATTCCGTTTGCCTCGGGATTATCAAAAATCATACTTTAATATTGGTAGACAAATAGCAATAATTTTGTGCGTTATTGGGTTAAGTTCTCAAAAAAATGGTGACGTTGTTCTTTGCTTGCAACACAATTCGGCTGTGTTGTCTAATTGATTCCTACCTCAATTATTGACTTGGTCCATTCACAATGTGGTTCGATTTTGATTGGTGACGAGATATTTAAGTATGTAGCTTAACTTAAATGCAGATCAAAAAAGGCACACACTATACACGGTGTAATGTTTTTTACTGCAGTTGACCTACACATTACTTTACCTCTAATAAATTAATTAATTGAAATGCACTTTTGTGATGTACGTTCAACTTTTTGTTCATTCGACTTGACATTGGCATTAGGTGAAGTCTTCTGTCAGACGGTTTATGCCTTCGCAAAAAACCTCAGTTAACTTTGACAAAAGGGATATCTCGTCATTCTCGTCGTTGTGAAATGGTATTTAGCTTCTTTGTTAGTTAGACTTAGACCATGCATGTACTGACTTTGTAGATCGGATGGCAAGCCAGAAGAATAAACAACTTTATCCAAAGGTGTGTCAAGGATTACCGTTTGCATTTAATTTAAATTACGGAAGGATTTTCATACATTTAATTTGAAATTAAACTACCACAACATTAATACCCTTTTTGAGTTCAAGTTGTAGCGAATTACGTAAATTGAAGATATCTGGATTTTATTTTATGAATTATTATAGAATTATTTTTTGTCCCAGGCACTCATCAATTTTTTACTTTTCAAGAAAATCAGAACGCTGCATAGTTTTTAATTAAAAAATGCCACTAGAACATATAATAAAACAGTATTTATCTAAACTGTCTATAATTTGTGTGTAATTAAAATTAAAGTAAGCAAAACTTATACGTGGATTGTACTTTGATTTTTAAAGTATTGATTCTTAACTGAATACGAGTTTGTTGAAATATTCTAAGCAATTCCACATTTTCTACCACTTCGGCACTTCCCAAATTACTCTCATGTATGTAAGTGAATAAGAATAAAGCAAAGTGTCCATTTCATTGCATGTTGTTGACGTGTGAAAGGACCGTGTGATTTTTTTCAGGACGGTTGAATCGTAGCAAGTGGGTGAATATGTATCACATCCTATCAATTCTTCGTGTATGCCTGTAACTCAATAGTAGTGCTGTCGCATAAAAATGACTGTGGACGCAATTGAACTGTTTTCGCTTCTTTGCCGGTGCCAGTGTGGGAACCGTCTTGGGAAAATCTACTAGAAATGGATGGATTATAAATATACTCCTTTGCAAATGCTGGCCGTTGTTTACTTCAGGATTTTACTTACTTAAGTTCCTGCGAACTTCTAACTTATTGCAATGTAAATTACAAATTGCAATTGAATTTTTTTGAGTCTGGATGGATTTTCATGCAGTCGGGTTCCATCTTAGTAAACGTTGTTGTGTTGTGGCTGTTTTGTTTTATTTGTAATTGCGTTACAACTTCATTCATATGCACCAATATTAGAAGTAGTACACCAATGTCAAACCCAAACATTTGTAGTCATTGATGCTTAAACTAATTCTACATTACATATTCTCGGAGCACATTTTACACACCGCACAAACAGAAACAATAGTGACAGGAGTATATTTGGGGTTGTGGTGGCAAATATTTGATTGCACATCGTGTTTGTGGCATTTATCACGATAGTGTTAAGACAGCTTTAGGATGGAATTTAGGCTCTGCTGCATAATAAACTTCTCGCAAGAGCAGAAAAAAGGATGAGTCAAAAGTCAAGCCGTACATCTAATGTACGTACATACATAACTTACTACTAGCTGGGCAGCCATAATATTCTGTTCATGTTGAACTCTGATTGAATGGTAAATGCTAAATCGTATCTGTTTGGATTGTGAATCTGCGGAGAATGACTTGACATGACTGACTTTACTTTGGCATTTTGTTTGGCTCCGGCTCTCCTTGCCATCAGCGATACTTTAAAATAATTTTTTATGTATTTACCAAGCCTTTCCTACGGTTACAGACTGCCACTGCTATGGATCTCATCTGTGTCCTCGTATATAGTAACAAACAACTGGTTCTATGGTGGTTTTTTCTCAGCCGTGTTCATGTTCTTGTCATATATGTGCTCTTTTACCCGTTGGTTATGCATGGTTATGCGCCAAGCGTTATTCGTAGCAAAGACTTTATCAACAAGACATGAGGAAGACTAGATAAGCAAAGGTGCATCCCATGGAGCATCGTCGTACCGTTCGCCAAACAATTTCATTGCCACAATCGAGTAATCTTTTAGTTAAATACGCCAGCAACGTATATAAAAAGTCTAGTTTAAGACGATCGTTGTTAAAATACTGGTTGTCGGATTTCTGGGATGTGCACAACCGAGAAATAAACTAAACGTAAATTAGCTAGAGCCATTTTTGGCTGGAGTTTATAAGAAGAGATGAGAGGGAAACCCCTTTAGGAATGTGAATGAAAAACATTATATATCCTTAGGCACCATCATCATCATCTTGTTCACCATTTTGCTAAGAATACTGCTTGTTTTTTCTCATATTTTCTCATACATGATATTTTGATTCAAAAGTGGCTACGTTGTGCCATGAAATTATGCGCCTACCCGACGTTGGTAGGATAAAAAGAACAGACTTCTTAAAGAAAGGGATATCCCAAATTCCTCATCGTCTTTTTGAGTGAGTAGCCCACTTACTTTTCGTCAGGAATCAAACCAACCCACCAGCACCCAACTTTTTTATAATTCCATTGCTCTTCACTTATTTTGCATATCTTGGTTCGCTGATAATGTAATGATTCACTGTATATTCACTATGAATATTTCGTGATAATTTGATTTGACTATGGTGCGGGTACAAATCACGTAACTCAAGGCTGGGTTCGATTAGGTCAACATTTTATTTTGGTTAAGTTAGCTCTTCTTTCCTCCCTTATGAATGTATCCAAGTCTTCAACCGCTCTGCCAGAATTTGTCTTATTAGCTTATGTCATTCACTGCTTTTTTATTTTATATGGAAAAGATAGCACAAGATGGTGAGACGTTTGGACAATTCTGTGTAGTTAAAGAATTATACATTTTTTAAACAAGGAAACTAGTTAATGACGGTTAGTCTTGACAAAAATATAGTTCAAAATGCCGCAATACCGTAAATATTAAAATTATATAAAAGCGCAATTTTTCAGAGTATGCCATTCCATCTTGCATGAGTCAAATTGAATCCATAATATGGATCGCCCTGCCGTGATATTTTACCATCCCTAACCGAGTAGGAATATATTGTGCTGGTTTAAAATGGGTGACATGCCTATTTTTACAAGTTGTGAATCAGTATCCTGCCTGGGAATTTATAAAATAACGGATCGCTCGTTCGATGTTACACATAATTTTTTCAATTTTCAGGGCCAACTCTGCTCTAATAAATAGGTATTCTTTCCTACTTTATGTGACTTCAATTCAAGGTTTTTGACAACAATGACATTCACCTTTGGTGTCATTTGCTTAAGTTTCAATATTAATATTCATAATAAACTGGTGGGTATTTAAGACAAAACATTACTGAGTTATAATTGTGACCATTGTGGATTTGTCTCGTCATTTGCCTTGACTTTTATACTGCGTGCATTTAGATAGCCTAATATTACAAATGTGTAATCATTATAAACTTTCTTGCCAAACTAACGAATTGATTGTAAGATTGACATAAAGATCTTTTGCGAACAGTGCCTTGTAAACTGATGTTGTTTTTACTCCATAAAAAGATTAAATCGATTGGAGATTTTCATCTTCTTTCTCATTGACTGTGAGACCATTCACAATTAAATAAACTTGAATTGCAATGCAAAAAATATGCCTATAAAGCATACCCACCCTCTCACAAGAGATGACGGTCAACCAAGATGATCTACCTACAGTTTACAATTTTCTTAGAAATCAACTTGAACTCAGTGTGCTCGCTCCAAGTCCTTTAAACGAGGATAATCATAATCAAGTTTCAATTGAAAATTTAGGTTGGCCCATCACCGAGTAATTATTCGGCATGAAAAGTCAGTGGGTTCATTCAGTACTTGGAAAAATTTAGTTGAAATTATTTAAAATAAAGTTATTGGATTACATCGGCTGTTGCTTCTAGCTTATCAACAGCTGATAACCAGGAAAGTGACGACGAACAATAAAATAATGATGCTATGCGATGACTAATTTCCAGTTCGAGATAGTGAGATAAGGTGTTTGGATTGGAAGCAATGGGTATTATACTTTGCTTTAATTTGGCAGTTAGCTGGAAATATGAGACTGCAATAAAAATGAAACCGGTGTAGACAATCAATTGTTTCGCTATACGCACTTACATCAGTAGAGTGGTCAATTTGTTTGAAATTACATACGTACATTGATTTCATACAACCAACAATAAATTAGTTTTTATAATTTATTATCATCGAGTAAAATGCATAAGCAATTATTTAATGACAGTATCATATCATTCATATCTGCATGACTGGAAATGACAGATTTATAATTCAATTGAGTTGTCTGTCAGCCTGTAAAATTTAATGTTGAGGTTTGCTATTTCGTGTTTCATTGATCAACAGGCAAATGATAAAAATATTGTTGGACAACCCATTCCTCCAATCTCGTCTGTGTTCTTCACTTAGTTCTCAAGTTCTTTATAGCTGTGTTTTGCTGGTACGACGGCAATATTGGTCACTTTGGTGGTCATTCGTCAATTTGATGAATTCTCAAGTGTCATCAATGCAATTTCAGAAGTTAATGACTACAGGCTAGTCCACGTAAGTTTGGAACTACTCCGCGTATCCACCTATCAGAATATAAATGATTTGTATTTAACCAGGACCCGGAGAGACAACTTTACACAGCCAGATGTAAAGTTTATATTATAAGCTGAATTTCTGCTCTGCTTAATTTACATAAATGCTATACTTTCTCATTTCATTGGGCTTGGACAATATGTCGTACAAGGGAATTTTTTGACAACTGGTCCAGATCTGTATTTACCCAACTTAACTGCCACGAACACCACCAGGCCATGATGATATGCTGATTTATTTAATTCATCACATCATCGTCGTCACTTTTTTAACCAATGTCTGTTACTCTGCGCCGAATAAAGCTGCGCAATGCATTTTGTATTTGATTTCGATAACCACTCTGGATTTATGTCTTTTTTGAATTGGCAGCATCACAGCCTAATGGAGGGACAGGGGTTTCCTCCATTTGATTCCTTTATCATTTCATAAACAGATTATCATGTATCACAAAAATTGCCCTGTCGTTCAGCAAATAAGTATAGTATATCCAATACACTAAAGCGCATTATAACATGTTTCAATCCATGACAGTCCTCAACTCATTATCATAAAGCAGTATAATATTAGTATAGCGACGCAGTTCATGCAATCAGTATCAGCAATGTCTCATTAGACCTCCACTGGTTGTCAACATGTATTCATATTTAGCACTAAATAGAATAGCAGCAAGGAGAAGCACTAACCAAGTTATCACACGGCTCTTTTAGTCACCTTTCTTATTATCATCGTTCTCACTCTTTGGTTTACGCTTAACTTAACTTTTTATGCTCATGGTATTCCTAGCCTGTTTAGCATTAATGATAAGACGAGGGAATGAATAATAATCAAGCTTGTCCAATACTCTTCTTTGCACAAATAGATACCAATTCTTAATTCACTAACAAACAAGCAGCATGTGAAATTCGTCGATACAACTTTGCGCTTGCATTGCCTTTTTGGTCAAACTAATAAACAAAAAGCCTTGGGATGGAAGTATGCGTCATTCATGGTGGAACACAAAAACAAAATCAACTCTGTCTGTACATCCATCATCATGCAAGGCGATAAATAGAGTTGAGGTCAGGAAAGCCGTTTGGTTGGTCTGGATGATTAACTAGAAGTAAATTGTACTGTGCAACCAACCACCTATTACGAGAACTGTCTCATATGTCCATAATAGTACTATTCACTATTATGCTATATACTACAGCTTCCTCTTAGGCATACATAAAGGTTATTTGAGAATTCAACCAAAGTAGGACTGGGTGGACATGGACAATAAAATAATGGAATCTCATCCAGTGTGACGCAATGTAACGTAATGCAACAGAGGAATGATTCTGTAAAAATAATACAAATACGTAGATCTGCGCTACATGTTAAACTCAAATATGGATGATAACGAGTAGAGTAAGCAACAACTGTTAGGTTAGGATGCGCAAGCAAATTGTGCAGAAATGTATGGTGTGCTAAACTCGTTCTCTGGACAAAAAGGCTGTCTTTCGTTTTGATTGAAGTGGTTGCCTGTCAATTCAATGTTAATGAGTAAATGAGTGTTATGTTGTGGTATGGACAACATGCTATTTCATTTACTCGCTCTGGTTTCAAAACTTGATTATTTTGTGAATTGCTTATTGTTTATTGCTTAACGATAAATTGGTGTAGTGAAATACTTACAGTCTATTTTTTTGGAATTGGCACTCTTTCGCCTGAAAGCATTTTCGTACACATTAGCAACAAAATTAAGTTTCGAAACTTCAAGGGACATTCATGAACTGCGCACTTAATTATTTGTTAAATTTTTACTGTAATTAGTAAAGAAGTTATCTGATTTCATTAACATCACGTTCCCCGGGCACTCTGATACATATTTGGGACCCACACCGCCACCGCCCAACTTGATTCTGCTGTGCATTTTTTTTTGAACCAAAATAAATCCTGGTTATCATTACAAGAGCAGCTTATCTAAATTCCTCTCTCCTCGGAGCAGATACACTACGGATCTTATCTCTTTTTGAATTTAAAGCTTGGGAACCCTCTCCACCCCACCAAAAGTTATTCACAATTTGTGGCTCTCTTATCAAATATTTACGGATTGAATTCAGCCATTTCGACATTCTCGATGTGTACGGGTTGAGAGCTACTGCTCCATCGACCCCCAACATAAGAACGTTGTCTTTAGAGGGGTGCCTTCCCGATTCCCGAGGAGTTGATATCATTTTCAAAATTCTTGTCCTCAATCACAGGCTGAAAATGTGAGGCTAATAATGTCGTCCCGATACTACCAAATATTCAAGAAATCCATGTCAAAGGGAGCAAAATGTATCCAAACTTCTTACTGGACCTTCTTCGCTCATGTCCAAATTTAAGGGTGCTAAAATCCAAAATAAATAAGAATTGGGGACTGATTAACCCTTATCATCTCGGCGGTATGGGAATCCCATAATGGGATGCCGGAAATTATAGGAAGTTGTCCTGCCTCGCCTCCATCTCAATGATGGTTCTCATATGAATGTTTTACTAAATCTGAAGCTAAAGAGGGATGCGACTGTCGGAATTTTCCTTTAAGATATTGAACTCCGTGGACAACACGACGTTTCAAGGTCTGATTGAACTTCAAGCAGAATCTTTAAAACCCCGAGATTTCGGGATCTACGAACAATGAAAATCGTGTCAAGGATTTTCCTGTGATGAAGAATTTGCGAAGGCCGAGTCGTGTGGCGGTATGTGTCCGGAGATACTGCTGGGACCATTTTGTTTTGCGACGGTCACTCCAAATTTTGTCGAGCTTATTGTGCAAGCATTCGCGGATGAGGTGCAATGGGGTGAATATTTTGCGGATGTAAATCTTCTCTTAATTAGAACATTACCTCGTACATGAATGCACCTTTTGTAATTTCTAGAAATTTTTACATAGTTACCAAAATTTAAAAATAACAGGCGAAAGAGTGCCAATTCTAAAAAAATAGACTGTAATTCTTGACAAAAAACAAATGCCGACAAAGTCAAGACCATTTTAAAACTGAAAATAGCTTCCTTAGCGAATCAATTCCAATGCAAATGTCTCATTGTCATTCAGTTCACTTCCATTTCTTTGTTTGAAAGATGAGACAATTGACGGAAACTGTAAATTAATAACATAAATTAGTCACGGAATCAATGGAATTGAATCCAAATTAATTAGAATTATTCATCATATACTTGAAAGTCAGGGTGAAAACTTGTAAATCCTAATAATTGCTAAATAAATTACCATTTTGAACACCACGTAAAGAAATCGTGAGACTTTGTGGACGTGGAGAGTGACAATTTATTAAGTCAACTTGATGTAAAATGTAGAAAACTAATTTTACTTGGGACTTTTTTTTGACTGACTGGTCATAAATTATTCTAATTACTTCTGAGCGGACATTTTAAGGATGTCCGTTCTGCATTTTCTCGCTTGTAATTTTTATCCGAATAATGTCTGCCTGTCTTGATTTTGTTCAGAAACTAACTCTTATTTTCAGTTTTACATGAACTTACGTCTGAATCATGATAAGTTGCACTAGAACATTTTCCAAATGAAACGGAATTACCACGAATTACGAAACAAATGGATTTTCCTTGTAGTATAAAAAGAATCATTCTGAATTTACCTTGTTATAAATGGTCTACCAGATTACTGTCCATATTTGAATATTTCAGACCAAAAAAGTTTCCAGGAAAAACACTAACTTTACTTTAGTCTTACAATTAGTCTGACACTTCCTTTTACTTAAAATCAGGTACAAACTAAACTTGCACACTTTGATCCACCCACACCACACCCAACACTACATATGTTTCCATTGCATGTAGGAAATTGAAACTGAAGAGTTTATAAATAAATCGCCAACTATGAAAATCAAGTCTACAAAGACAATGCAGTCAAATCATGCACATACAATTGTAGTAAGTAACCCATTCATTCCTTAGTATCAAAACCTCCTCCGATAAGACATCACACCATTATATCATGCACCTCATGTAAATATACGCATTTGTCTGTAAACTGTCTCAAAATCTAATCAACCTCAGTACATATTATATGGTTATTAAAGCATTTAAAGGCTGTAATTCTAATTCTTTTCGTGAGAACTCCTCGCTCTGCTTGCTTTACTTTTACAATTACTTTTTTTTAACAGGTTATAAGGTTTTTACCTTGTTCTCCACATTTGTTGGTTGAATTGCTTGATTTGCTCTGCATCACGTTGGACTTCGTGTTGGTAGATGA
>JAAXNX010000390.1:0-31163 GCA_036491905.1 Folsomia manolachei
CAATTTCAACTAGCAAAGGCCTTAGAACAAATGACAGGTTATAAAATTGCGAAAATAGATTAATCCAAGGTAAATTTCAAGATAAGATGATAATACAATTCTACCTCCATGAATTATGCAGAGATTCAACATACATTCTAGTAAATCAAGGTTTCAATCCTATCAAAGATAAGCTTCGGGCTTTGAATTAAATCTTGGAAGGCGTATTTTGGGAAGGAAATTGGCATTTGAAAGCAGTGACCGTATTTTAGTAACATATCCATTAATCATACAAGTAATCCTGTTTTGTTTTGTCAAATGAAATCGAATCAAGTATTTCGTAATGTTTTATTTGCATCTTGAAATGGAACTACATTCGCAATACACAACAATTACAACGCTCTGAATGCATGGTGCATTATATTGAAACTGTGATCACATCACAAACCCAATGGCTTTGATTGCTCCCTTTGTTCTAAATATAAAAAAGACCAATTAGAATCCTTTTTATTCCATCACAATAAATGTAAATTGCTTTGCGTCAATTATAGTTACAGCAGAGCACTAAGTGGAGACATGCCACTGCCAGCAAGATGACAGACCTTACATTAGATTCCACACAGCAGAGATTCAGAGATAAATAAATTACTTCAAGCTAAATGAAGTGGAGGAGGGCAGAACAATACAACTTCGGAAGTGATCTCTTTTGTTGCCTTACCCCTGTTTAGACCCACCTTTCAGTAATTTAACCACTGCACTCGAAAATAAAAGTGGGACACTAACTCTTGACTTATTCAGTGACAGATTATCCTTCAGAATTCTAAGGTGTCTTTGTCATCCCGTGACCTGTTTCCCAAGCCCTGTCCTCCTGTATAATTATATTTGAGACACAGATTTAAATAAAATTCAAAATTGTTTTTTGCAAAAAGGTCCAAATTCCAAGTACATAAATCTACATATTTATTCACTTCAACCTTAATTCTCAATCATGCCATTTTCTTGGAGATGGATTGCATTGCACTTCAGCTCTGCAAATAAAGTGCAGGTTTTTCTCCTTTCATTCTTGTTTATCGGAAGAGTTACTTGAAAAATTCCCAACACATGAATCAACCTCATAACTCACTAATCCAACAACTTTTTTCCTTTACCACGAATGAACCATTAAACTGATTTCAGGATCTTTGCAGACATTTAACCTTGAGTTTGTCCTTGCATGTTTAAGATTTCGGAATCCTATAATTCTATGACTTTGTCTTTCCCACCTGGATCTCATTAAGGTTTCAGTTAACATCATTATTATGAAGATAACGATATCTGTTTAGAAAAACTCTGAGTGTTTCAATTATTTTGCAATGTGGCGTTGGTTGAGTCAATGATAAAATAAAAAAATAAAGGCGTCTTTACTTTGGCTAAAATGTTTTCAGAGTTTGATTTTTCTTCTAACAAGCCTTTTAATTTTCTTCATATGTAGTGCAACACGATAGTCACCGTAATGAGTACAGTACCATGAGAAATGCATAAGAATATTGGACACAATTGTATTAATTGTAATAGTTCATTAGCACTAAATTCGCATGCTTAAAGTCAAGGACGTGAGATTTTTGTGGAAAACTATGTAATTTCAGTCATGCAAGTGAAATTACTAATGTCAATAGCTCAATTTTACTAGCTTTTAAGTTAATCTAAAATTGTTTTTAGTTTGAAGGCAATTAAAAGAATCAGTATTATGTTATTATTTGTCTGCACAGTTATCTTTATCACTCGACATGGTCTGTCCAATTGTATTCTGACACTTGACCTTTTTGGACTAAAAGATTCTCAGTTAATAGTATGCATTAAAAAGGTAGCTGTTTCTAGTAAAATTTATATACAAGTTTTTTAATTTTTTTCATTTTATAATCTTGATTTTAGTAATTATCTTATAATTTTGATCATCCCATCATTTCGCATGTGGTACTGCAATTTACGCCTGGTGCTCTTCAATCACATTAAGAGATTAGTAATCTACGCTTCTAATCTGCGCTTCTAATAAGCTTATAAACTACGTAACTTCCGCACGAGTTTAAAAAGTTGGAACATACAAATTGTACGCAAGGGACAAGCGTGGCATTTACTCACTTGTCAGTGGTCACCGTAGTCCTCCAAGCACTCAGCCAGGAGCACATTCATTCAAATTATGCTGCTCCATTGGAGACAATTTATACACACTTTCTCTCATCGTCTTTGGTTTTGATTGCTTTCAGTTTATTCCTTGAGCCAAAGCCGCAAACCCATTTAGTGACAAAATTTCAGCTGTCAATAAACTATTGAAATTGTCATAAACACTTGATTGGCAAATCTATCATGATTCAGTTTTTGGATGCAGTGTCGTGTTAAATTGTTAACAGCTTTTCCTTCACTTATTTAAGCAATCTTAATTCCTCGTTGGAATTGCATAAAGTAGGAAATTAACCGCACGAGGAGGTGGCAGAATTAGAAGTACCGACATATGACACAACTTTACGCAATTGTTTATTTTGCATTTGACAAATTGTACTTGGTCCACCTGTAATCTGCGGAATTGATTCATTTGACATATTAATAAGTATTTGTATGGTCCACTATTATTTTTTGTAATGACCGTTTGTAGTTAGTAATCGTTTTCATTGAGTTGAATTACGACGCCAAAATATGCATGTGCATCAAATTAAAATCTGGTTGTCGGCTTGTAAAATTAAAAAAAATCTTAACTAGTCGGCCCTCTACATTTGAAATCAAATACGTCTTTGTGCAAATAATGCAAAATTTAAAATGCTCGTGCACTTGCATTTCATTTGCGAAGCGACATGTTTGAATAAGACCAAAACAATCGAACAGTGGTCGTAAGAAACAACTTACTTTATGTATTTGTCCGCAAAAAATCCTGCAAAATACACATTTTCATTTTTTACTATAAGGAATCGGCACCAATTAAAACGCTATGCAAGAAGTGCATTGAGATTAAAGTATGTGTTTCGACACAACATGCAATTATTTACTGCATCGAAAAAGTAGTTGCATGATTATTGCAGTCATAATGTATCTGGTCTAGTCAAAAAGTGGTTGAATTGGTGACGCAGTTCAGTCGTCGAACACGTATAACTTCGTGACTACTTGTCGGCATTTCATTTTTATCTCCACTAACTTACTACTCCATTTGTTGAGATGCCAAATGAACTAATGAATTGTCTTGAACTGAAGCTGTATCAGAGAGTGATTTGATGTTTGTTAAATGTTAAGACATTTCAGAAAGAAGTGACGAGATGCGGTGAATGTCGAATATAATGTTGATGTTCGTTAGTAGAAAAGCAAGCTATTGCGCCCTACTAATCTCAATCAACACTTTTTCGCTTGAATATAAAATGCTTCCAATGTTTTTTTTTAAATGTTGCTCAATTTAGGAATCTACGCTCCTGTTGTTATACGCAGAAAAATCAGAATTGATTTTAATCTTGATTATTGTTAAGATTATCATTTGATAGGAAATGTTAAAAGATCACTGATAGCGAATGAAGATAATCGAAAGACTTTGAACACTGGTTTTCTGAATTGATTCAACAGATTATCTGAACTTAGCAGCTTAACCGCATAAAACACAAACAAAAGTAATATCATTTTCTTGTAAGTTGATTTGATCTCAGTATGGTAAGCCTAATTTAAATAATTTCACTTCTCACGTCCCGTCCCATACATAGTGTTGATTCATGCATCTGCCTTTACTCAGTGACCCACAAAGTCTGGCTTTATTACTAAACACATAAAACACTTCCACTACCAGAAAGGTCTTTACACGTCCATTTTCATCATTATTACTTGAATTTACTTTCCTTGCTGACTAATCAAATTGAAAAAAATTGTTAGTTGAGTGACACACAGTAACCGACATCAAATGAACTCGACTGGGGACTTTTACAAAAATTGAAATGATCTGCACGCTGGTGGTTTGCTAGTAAGGGCGAAGAAGGTAAACCCAGCATTTAATTTGTGGTTGTAATTCGTGATTTCTGGTTTATTATCTCGGTTTCAGACGTAATTAATCGATACGCTTTTCGTTCAATCTTTATCTCACAGTGGTTGGGGTTACTTGTTGATTGACGGATGAAACGAAAAGAATCGCTTCTTTGGGGTTTGGCTACGATGAGCTGCTTGCTTTCTTTTATTTCGGTTGACACACAATGCTAATTGGGCCGGCTAATTAATTATTGGTAACTTCCAAAGAAAGTTATCACTGTGGGAAGCAAATCTAAATGTGGTCATCGTTGTTTCACCGACAAACCGAGCAGACTGTTTTCATAAGAAAGCGGAGTGTTAATTCAATAAAATGCTTACAACAAGAGGATGATAAACTAATTAGTTTTCGATTTTCAACCTTCAACAACAGCGGGTAATTACAAGTCAGACAACAAATGCAATTAGGGAGTAAAGAATTGCATTTGTCAATTTGACAAATGAAGAAATTCGGATGAATTGTATTCATATACAGCATTTTAGGCCGAGATGCAGTTCATTACTTGTAAAGGAAGGGAAATTCATACATCCTCACTTGAATGCACGGATCCTTGTTCATTTCTTTAGAAGAATGTGTCATCAGTCAAAATATGTCTCTGTGGGTCCTGTTGTTAGATTGTTTGTGTCTTTGTGTTGACTTTCTTTTCCTTCTAGTTACAAATATCCGTTTCAGTGTCATCCATCTCCCTCTTAATCAGACAGACTCACCTCAGAGCAAAATAAGTTAACGACGTTTTAAAAGCAGAATAATTAAGAACTTACATTTAAGACACGTCCATACCACCCAGTGCATTCGGAGTAATGCATGTATATTTTTTATTTTTTGTACACTGAGGTGGTATCATTAATCCTGAATCAAATACCGATGCAAAACTATAAGTATACTTGGGTGGGATACAAAAAGCATTCTAGATATAAAACAAAGTTGAAATATTAAATTTGTCCCTACAGAGGAAATTGTGGGGAAGCTAAAATATTAGTTGGTGATGTTTATGCATTACTCCTTAATTGCAGTTTGCTGTGACATTCAATCTCGAGAAAAGGAGGGTGTCACGTCATTGATTTTCTTTTGGAATGGCTTTTCAACCCCGTTGGCTCCACGAGGAGTAAAACTATGTAAAAGTAGAATTGCAGCTTGCTTATCCTGTCTGTCTGAGTGAGTGGCTAGATAGCTGGGTTGAGGTGAATGTCGCCTTCGAAGGTGTTTTTGAGGTCATTGGATGATTTAGATTGAAAAGATTAAATTCAGTCGAGCTCAAAAGGATGGAGAACGTGCAAGAAAAGAAGACCACATGACATTTAGATTTTATGCATCAAATTCCGAGTAGGAGTTGAAATTGGAGGGTTGGGCACCAGAAAGTTGGTTCGGTGAGGAATATTATGGTTTCATTTTTATTTCAGCTTTCTTTTACAAAGACAAATTTAAAACTTGCTGAATCTGGATGCACTTAATTGAATAGCAATCTTCATAATAAGTTCATTTTTCAATTGAAATCAAATAACGTAAAGTAGGGTTGGGCTTCTCATGTCCAACTGAGGAGATACAGATAGGCGCATCCTTGACAGACAAAAATAAAGTCGCATCTTTTTAAATAAATCACGAATTTTAGTCAGTGAATTTGAATTTATTTACTTAAATACTAAAACATCAAGGAAAATGAGTTTATAAATTTACTTTTCTTTGTGTACCATACAATCAAATACAAGTCAATGTATTTTACGTTACACCACACACAAATTTTGCACAGGAAGGTAGTAGATGGAGATTATTATTATTATGCTAGAGAATGACAGTTCTTTGATTCATTTTTTCTGAAATTAAAGAATTTATGAGGATCACTTGAGCTGAAGTTGACAGTTGAATCACAAATTGTCTTGTTTAGATTTAGAAATTTTTATTTTCTTTTATTCCATTCCATTCAGGAATGAATGCATTTCAAAGCCCAGATCTATAAAATCAAGATGCCATGAAGGAAATAAGGAAGGATTGGCTAGTGGTAGTGGCACTTATTCAGGCAGAATTACTTTTTATGTCTAGTGAACAAAATCATTTTTGTCCCGTCTTCCATTTCAAATACAACAAATTGTAATGCAACGCAATGCAACATTAAGAGCTTAACTTTCTATTTGCCATTGTAGCTGACAAATTTAAATATGAATCTATCTTCAGTTGGTAGCCCAATAAAGTTGAGGTCCATGCATTTGACAAAGGGATAACAAACTTGTGAGTTGTTCTCATTTTCTAGTTCTGCTTCTGGTTATGGTAGTATTTTACCACAGCCGACGTCTTTCACATAGGTATGTAATTGAAATTCAACACATTTCATGGCGCAGGATAAAGACATACTCAAATCAAAACAATAAATTGCAAACCTGGTAGGTGTTGATGAGCTTTTTTATTCGCCAGTTTTACTCGTCCTTTGACGTCGAGCTGATGAAGCAATTCATCGGTTATAACAATTTTGAAGTGACTTGTTAGTGAATGGAATCAAATCGAAAGTCATCTAATTATTAAAATATGAAAGGAACCGTAAATTTCATATCTTCCATGCGTGCATAATACCGACGGATACAGCACCAATGTAAGAAACACACGTGGATTAAATTAAAGACAACAATTCTATCGAGAATAAATGGAGCGACCCAATACTTTCAATCATATATCGAAGCGTAGTTTTTGTATTACGGTTTATCCGTAATGAACGGGACAATGCGTGTAACATAAATATGGATTGTGTCTCTGGTAATGACTAATACTGCATTGGACTGTCGGCTTGGATATGAATTGAGTTTTGTAGTGTTAAATGCTGATTCATCGGTAAGTGGGCCATATGCGGGTATTCATTTTATGCATGTTTATCTATCATATCCATCTGAGAAAAAATGTTAACCATGTTTATTTACCCTTTGTGAATGCCAATGATGATAGATTTAGTATGAATTGATTTGAACCGCATCTGTTATCCCATCCCTGGAGACCCTGATCACATTATCCTTGTTTCTGTTGAATTTTAAAGAATATTAATGCATCCCTTTCTCGTATTCAAATCATTACACTATTATGAAGTAACATTAAGTCCGGGTTCATTAAACATGAAAAGCTGGCGTTGTGTATACATGCAGCCAGTAAAACCAGAGCTCAGATGAAAGAAACCGGTATAAAATTTGTAGGTATTCCCAGGTTATGCTAGAAAATTTAATTCAAATTTTATTCCATTACCTTAAATTTAAATTGGACTTGAGTTTTGTGCAGTAACAAAAGCAATTTGCATCTGTCCATCTGTTTTTCATTGCTGTTTTCTCTGTTTCCGTCAAACACTTGTTGCACCTCTGCAGGACGATCCCACTCCTGCAGAGCTCATATGAATTTGATTCAACAATGATTCTGGTTCTACTGCTGTATGTTCCTACTGAATAGAGTGGGATAAATAAATGAGTTCAATTTCCACGTTCAGTTTCAGTTTCAGTCATACAAAATAAAACATTCATTGTGAAACGGATAAAAAGAAGTAGCAGAATGAGTTTGTCATACTAATATGAATGGAAAACTTCTCTATTACTTATACCAATTTCTGGCTGCACACGTTTTTTGTTTTTTTACATAATCGAAAGAAGCTGAAATGCATCATTCAATTTTCTGAAATTTAAGAATTATTGGCAATCATTCAACATAAATGACCTGCGAGAAAACCTTGCCTGAAATACGACTTTGTTTTTAAAATATTTGAGAAGGAAATTCTATGGCTTATTCGGACAGACAGACCAGGCACAATTTTTGTAAATCAGACCTTAGTTTTCATTTAATCTTACATTGCTTCAACCACCTCAGGGTTAGAATTTTTTGATCCTAGCTGAACTCGTATTTACAAGTTTGTTAGCCTTTAGATGAGTATATAAGTACCTGACTACGGGCTTTATTCATGAATCAACATCTTTTGCTTGCTAATGGTAATATACTGCTTCAATCCAAACCAACAATTCCACCAGTGTACATCCAAACTCTAACACAGTAAAAAAGAAAGGCATTCACTATACTTACAGCAGAAACACGTTTGTTCTTTACTCTAGTAGTTGAGTCTTAACAATAAAAGGAGGACCACGTTCTCAGCCAGTAAGTGACAGAGTTGAGGTTGATTATTACATATCCATGGTCTATCTGCATGTCATTCTCATACAAATACGAACGAAACTCGTCTTCGTTTTAAGCCCCAACTGGTTGGGGTTGGATTGGGTAAATTGAAGCTTAACTCAAAAACTATTTTGTTTCCCTTCCCAAGTGTGTGGCTGCAGGTAGCAGGTAAAACTTAAATAGTGGTGCCATTGTTGTGATGTAGTTAGTTTTGTTTTGAAGACGTTGATAAAATCAAGAGTTTTTAGTGCGTTTGTTGGGAAGAGTACTACAAACTCATTTTGGTCGTTAGTTAGTCTTGGTTGTCGGTTGATGCTCAGACGAGGAAGGCGAGTACCAACTGAATTGAATTGCAGTACATCTGAAATTTCACGATGGTTAAGTTTCGTGGTTGGAAGTGAATTCACTCTTGAATCACTGCATGCGAAACAGTCAAACTAAAAAAGGTTTTAGTTGTGCCTCATGAAATGCGAGTTAAGGAGCTGCAAAAACATACGTTAACTGCGTTGGCTGTACAGTGGTTAAAGTAGTGTAAAGGTGTTCATGAGTTTGGTTTCCTCGTCGGTTAAATATTTTGTAATATTACCATCTGTATAATTCAACGGGTTACTTCCGAAAGACGGGTTGTTGATTTTCCACTTCCGCTGAAAATCAAACTTGTGAAATTAATATTCTGCATGGGGATGGGATTTGGCTCGTTTCATACCACAGTTTTACCTTATTTGTGAGAATACAAACCGAAGCGGTTTATGGGATTCCATACAACATAAATCGGATGAAGAAATTTGGCTTTGAATTTGTTATTATCATATTTTGCACCGACAAGTTTCCTGAAAAACTATAAAGTGGTGATAAAATGAGAAGCAAACCAAATAAGGTTCTACTTATTTGTGAAACCTTGTTACTGGCGAACTTGTAATTGTTTGCTTGCCCTTGCAACATGAGGATGAGAGGAAGAATTGTATTTTCCTTCCTGTGAAGTGCCTTGAATTAACTCAAATATTGTTTTAAGATGCACTGAATGAATTAAGAGCGATGCCACAAATTGAGTTAAAACACGCTATTCAATGACATAAACATAATGCTGTAAGGTTCCTCGTTGGAAATTTTTACAACAAATTAAGTGCAACATGAATTGAGAATAAACAGTTAATAGTAAACAAAGTCCTGATGAGCCTGTGAAATTTTTACTGGAAACCTTAATCATCATTCAAGGACAAAATTCAACAACACAAGTCGTAGAGGAAATTTTACTATCAAGAATTTTTTGAGCGTGGCTTTTATAATTTGGATCGAATTTTGCACGGTTGGTGATTATTTCTCTACTTTTTACTACTTTTATTATGCTGTCCCCTTAAAAAGTATAGGAAAAGAAAGACGGAAATAACCTTTGACTTTCATAAGACGTTTTAAAAAAAATTGAAAATCGTTCTGTGCATTATAACTTAGAGCCGCAATTTTTGTCTTCTGTTTATGCCGTTATGTTAATAATACACTAGAAATTTGCAAGTCAATAATAGCTGAAACGTAATCTTTGCTGGGCAGTTAATGAACAGATTTATTAAATACTGATAACTACAACTTCATATTCTGACCGATGCTAATTATTTGTAATATAATACATACATACTATGTTTATTACATCTAAAGAAGCTAGGGATTTTCAACCCAGTTCACGGAACAGAATAAATATCCGATTGAATTTTCATATATATTTGAATGTCATTCGAAATATTCATATATTTATGCATGATCATTTAATGTGTTGTTGCTGTGCTAGTGTCGGTTTGTTAATGTCTCTACCACTGTGTAAAGGGCAGTTTATTTTTATGGGTTCACAGCTTAAGTAGTAATAACGGTGGGCACATTTTAATTGGAGATAATATTATTGGAAAACTAACGAGCTTAAAATTTTACGAAGCGAACGGTTAATCCTTCTAAAATTGGTATTGAGTCATACGCGTCGCCAGCTTCATAAATTACAACGCGATACCCGGACTACGACATTAGTGCAATGTATATTTTTATTCAGTAATAATTGTTTGCTCAACTACTTCATTTAAAAAAAAGATTCTAATACGTCGTATCACATTGTCGCAAATTCCAAATCAGTAAATAATCCGGCTCATGGCTCCTCGCCAATTTCATTTCAATTCATATAAAACTATGCACTATTTAGAAAACGATCTTGCAGTTTGGTACAAATTAGAAAACTCATTTCAGAATAAAACGTGACAATTAATTTGGAAATTTATTTATTTTATTCCTCAAATCGGCTTAAATCATCGGTACTTGCCTAATTGAAATTCTGATTGCGAGTTGAATTATCTGTTTAAATGACGAGCAAACCAACTTCTTTAATACCTAAGTATATTAATTGTGCAAAGCTTTAGCGAAGTTGTAATTCTTGTGACGATAGCCGATAGTGAAATCTGGTGTTATTTTTTATTACTCAACTGGGTTAGGACAAGTTAACATATTTCTGACAAGAAACTTGAATTGCAGCACATAACCTTGATTGTAATAAAAATTGTGAATTTTTCAACTTTTTCTTTCAGAACTGCATCACTTTCATCTTCACCTTGGTCCATGATACAACCAAATCAAGGCGATGCATGATATCACCTCATCTTCTTTTATTTATAAATTTATAACTCAAGCTAGTAAAAGAAAAATGGCATTTGTCACTGATGATAAATAGTTGGATATTGGATGCAATGCAGTCAGCTAAGAATGAGTGTTATGCCTAAGGCGTGCCAGCCATTCCAAAAATTATTAAACAGGAAAAGATGCAGTACAAGATTTAGATCGGCAGGTATCTCAATTCGGTGTTATTGCAATTGCCTGGGCATAAAGCATTACGAATACTTATTTTACACGGTTGAATTAATTCAAATAAAGCTGGCTCGGGCCCATGGCATGGAGGGAGGTTCGACGACCTACCTCCAAAGCTAGAGCCAACCATGAACTGCAAATACTATTGCTAACTCGAGTCAAACATCTCTCACCATTGTTACACAACAATGCATGATCGTTACAACTTACAAGTGCACATAGTTTGTAATGCTGATTCCTGCATTTGCTGCCGGTTATAAAATTTTAAATGGGTCCGTTTTTTTCGGATAAGTAACTGCTCTCTTGTCGCATCGGCGTTACAAAATGATTGCATTATTTTATTACACCACAGGACAGTACATATGACTTATCGGGCGGGATGGCCGACATTATCTTGCACATAATTTGTATAATTGTAATGCAGTATCTAGCAGCATCAGTGCAATGTCACGGTCTCGTGGACAAACTAACAAACCCAAGCCACGGGAAAAGTTCCAAATTGGAATTACCGTTTGCATGAGATGCATTTCCGAACTAAAAACAAATTGTCATTTACTTGTTTCGCTTGTAACACAAATTAGTCTTACGCTACTTGGGTAGCCACAAGATTTATTCAAGAAGGTACGGTTAGCTTAGGGTTAAAAAAAATGTCGCAAAAAGCTCAACTTTTGAGTACCGCAACGAAATGAAATGGATTTTCACATCATCATAACTCATAAAATTAAAATATGGAAATTTAATGCGTTCAACGGCAAGGCTGACTCGTCGTAATGCATTATGTCCCTCCGACGTCTTTATCTTTATTGCTTTTAACACCACCAGTATAAGAATATCTGTAAATGGAGGATAGGGGGTATCGATTTTATTTTGTACTTGGATTTCTCAACGGGTTGTAAAGTCTTGTAGTTGAAGAATAAGACTCGGAGATGAAACAGTGAAGCTTTGATTTACGTTAAGTGCCCAGCTCCCATGAATTTAAAGTGACCGTTTTTACAATGATCTTTTTGCTGTCTCAAAATCCAATCAACATGTCGTTACGTTTTGGATGGTACTTGGTTGACGAGGTGGTTATCAAATTTTCACCCATGGTTCATCCAGTGAGTTCATCCAGTGAGTTACCGACATAGATAGTTACCGATATCTATATAAACAAATGCACGAGTTGAAATTTGATATCAATATGAGGAATTATGGGGTTCTCTGATTCACTGCCTTAATTAAACTCGGACTCGTTCTTTGGTAGATTTAGCATTTTTGCATGAAATGTTTTTGGTTCATGGCATGACTTCTTTTTTGTACTCGAAAATATTCGTCAAATAAGTACAGTTTAGTATGAAGTTGCGAATTTCATGGTATTGATTGATCCCAATGGTGATGCTGATAAAGCAAAGTTCGAATGATTTTGATGCATTTCCCGATGAAGAAAATCCTGATCATGTCGTATATCCGTGTTTATTTCCTTGGTTCAGTCAGGCAAATGACAAGCACATATGTTATGCCTCATCAGCTAGGTTGTTAATTGGGAAGAGGATGCGGACGTGACTACTATGTGAGCAGGCATCTCATGACATGAACAGCAATTGCCTGAAAGATGATTTTTCACAAAAAAGTAAGAAAAAACAACACGTAATGTTAAGCAGAACGGCTAAGTCGAGCGAAAACTTCCAACAAGTAATGAGATATACATATGTACTTTCTTACGTTTTGTTTCGGGCCTTCGGGATAGGGATGCGGATGTCATGTGTAATTATTGTGTGTAAAGCATTACGTATTCCCAAGATTATTACGGTAATAATCAAGGGGTGACATTAAAAATCTGTTGTACTTTGCGACTATATTTTAAAGCTCAGTTTTTACTACATTGTTTCATTATTTTGATGTCTTTCATTTACACTGTATGCACTGAGAATTTAAAAAAGAGCAGATAAAAACTGTAGTGATTGTAGATAATTTCAACACGTACGATAAAAACAAATTGTACTCATAGGCATAACAATTTTGCAAAATTCGGAATTGCAACATTAAAGAAACGGAACTTTGTCAGACTAGAAGCAGAGAAAATGAAAATCAGGACTTCTGGCTCGTCACTCTAATGTAACTGGCATAACTGTGAATGTTGATGAGGATGAGTGGAAAATTATTAAGGTGATTTTATATTTTTGAACTTATTGTAAGGCTGGGTTGTCACTAGGAGTTCAACCCATTCACATCAAACATCTTTAGCACGCCAGTCAAGTCATGTCAGTAGAATCGTAGAGCAACGGCAGGGATCCGTAATTTCATCAATTTCATGGCACAGTTTCTTGCCAAATTCTATACAAATAAATCGTTAGCCCATTTTTTTTGTAAAATTTCAATCCCGTCGTGAAAAATCTTAACCTTACTTTTGCAGTAGTGTAATATAATGTTGAACTTGAAGGGAAGTTGATATTTGTAGATTGTAAGGATGAGACACAAACAGTTCAAGATTGGTGATGAGTGATGTTGTGTTGTGTTGTAATTTGAACTCCCAATGTAAGCAAGTAATAAGTCCATTGTATTCCATGACTTGACTTTGGGTGAAGAGATTTTATCAAGATTTGATCTTGAGCCTGGCGAATTTACATCACAGCATTCCTTCACGTACCTTTCATTACGTTTCTGGTTGGCCATTGTTTGTAGTATTATGTAAGTTAGTTTGGACGCCTTTAAGGAAAAACATCATTAATCAAAGATTGTTTTATATTTAATCCTCCTCATAAGGTATTCTAATAATAGAGGATTATTCATGTAACAATTGGATGTAGTGCCAAGTATATAGTTATCATGTTAACATGGGGTATGCGCATTATTGAGCTTTAGTTAATATGTCCGCATGCTTCTTAACTTATGAAAACTAAGATGAAACACGGATAAGGTCAATGTCATAGTCAGTGATGTTTTTAACACATAAATATGCGATACCTATGCTTTGATTATGTTTCGTGTATTTCCTTTTTGGGCTGTGTGTGATTATAAAACAACAAAAACTTTGACAAAAAGAGTAACTTCCGGTTGAACGGATTTTACTCTCGTCAATAATACACAGAACTTCATCTCTCTGCCTTCAGTAGCTGTAGTGCATGAAAGGAAGATTTTGCACGCATGGACAACTCAGATTTACATCAACCTTTTCACATACCAGGAATACTTATTGTAATTTAGATATTGAACAGTTATGTGTTCTTGTACGTGGAGCCATTTTAATTTGATAAATTTTAGTTTCAAGTTTAGTGATAGTTACCTATTTTGCTTAATTTAACACAGATGCAGTGTAGAACAGATATTCAAGCGTCAACAAATCATAGATACGGTTAATTGTGTGGTGTAAAATTGAGACTTTCCCATCAATTCTCATAAATCCATAAATTTCCCACTCACCCTCCATTGAGAAGTCTTCAACAATGACAATTCATTGAACTGAGGAGGATTTTCATATTCAATTTGAGGTCGACACTCGACATCAACTTCTGTTATAAAAGCAATTTGCTCGTGTGATTACAGTTAAATGAAGCATTTTGACTTTTGCTAAAAATGATCACTGCATCAGTCTCTGTGTACGGCTTACGAACAACTTAAAGTCAGTTGAGCTAGCCATTCTCACTCTTACAACAAATGAATTGTATCCAGTTACATATTATGCTACTGCATAATACACACTCAAGTTGAAGTGTGAGTAATAAATATCCCATCCATCCCTCTTACTTGTACTCATACATAATCCACAGAAGGTCAAGTCCATTAAGTTTATCTTTGAGAAGTGCATAATCGTGGCGTTGGAAGAAATAGCATGCAGCCAAAACTGTTTTAACTGTCGCAATAAACCCAGTTATGGATCAATTACAATATTTACGCTGGCAGATTAGTACAGATAATTCATTCAACAACGCATGAGACATTTCGTTTCAATACAAAGCAACATGCAACATAACAAATGGGAAAAATTTCAATGTGCCATTTGTTGCTAACTTAAAATGAAGTGCAAAATAACCAATGCAAAGTGGTGCGATCATTACAAAATTACCGTTGGTTGTGAATCTTCTTCACATTTTTGGTGGACTTTGAAAAAATGTTTGAGTGAAGTTTAAATATTTATTTAGTTTTGTAAAGTTCCAAGTTCAAATCCATCTTAATTTCAACTCATCATCATAAAATTGAATGAAGTGGAATGCAACGTGCAATTAATTTTGTGGGTTATGTTCAAGTTTTTTTGTTTGTTTGTAAGTTTATAAAATAATAAATACCTTTCGGTAGTATTTCCTTCTAGGTTTAGCCTTACGATACAATCAAACAAAACACTTAAACCACTTCCGATAGTGAATTTGTTTTGTAGAATGAAAAGTGAATTTTTGAGTTTCGAGTGACTGACTGAGTGTGACTTAAAAATGAGTCATCTCTGGAAAACGTATTCTTCTGCTATGTAAGTACCTACATTCCCCTGCGTTACATTTTACATTTCATGTAGGTCAGCTAAATAGCAAGTACAAGTATATAGTATGTACTCCCAACAAACTGTGAAAAGTGGTGTCGTTGAATTTCTACGTTGTGATATAAATGGTCAAGCATACTTAGAACACTTTTCCTATCTACAAAAATAAATTTTACAATTAAAGAGAAACCACTGCGAACTGCATTCCATGAGATCGTGATTGGGTTGGGGTCATTACAGCAAAATATGAGGTGTAGGAAGTAGAGATCCGTTGAAGTAAAATTCGAATTCATAAATTGATGAATAATTCAACTGTATTTAAACAATGTTATCAAGTAGAAATCCATTCAATCCGTGTCCGTTTTTATAAATACCATGAAAGATATAGGCATAATTATTCGGAAATTGTTTAGAAAATTCATTCCGAATCAGATTGTATGATGTGGTTGGATATAATGCAAATCGATTCATGTAAAGGATATCCTTTTGCTAGTGATCGAGTTGAAGAGCAACAATTTGAGTTGAAAATCGTGAGAAGAAATTTTAAATCTTGCACAAGTTAAAATTCGGCAGTTAGTCACCGCTAACCACTAAAAGCACCCATTGTTAAAATTGCCAAAGTTGTACATAACCGGTATTTATTTTTTGAAAAATAGCAAAATCTTTACGTTCTCTCTGCCTTTTAATTTAAAATGCTACAATTAACTGCAATACGTGCTTGATTAACGGCCTCCAACTTGAAATGGTGAACGGAATACAGAAACTATTGAGAACTTGCTACATTACGATTTTGCATAATTCCAGAACATTTATAACCCTTCAGATGTTGCAGTATCTCAAGTTAGACAGTGGGAGGCCGAAATATTTTTACTTTGTTCACAAATATTGTATAGATCAAGATTCTAGGCCAACAATCATATCACCACACACCCTCTCTGCACCCTTATTTATTCTATTGAAGAGTTCTAAAAATTACTAATAATGATTTACTACTTTGCAAAATAATTGAAACAGCGCGTGAGAAAAAGCTGTTTACTGTGTGAAGAATGGTCTTTACCATTAAATTTGGTTGCCATTACTATAAAGAGCTGAATTAGTGGGTTGTAATAATTTGCATTATTTGTGTCATGTGAAACTTGCAACGTTTACGGGAAATATTGATTCAATAACAAATCAAGCCTTCATTTTCATGCCCTTTGTTGGACAATTTGTTACTTTTCCTTGCAATCTATGGATATGAGTGGATAATAAATTGATGGCTTGCAATGCTTCTTTTGCGAACTTCGTTCGACTATTGCCAGTGTATTCTCATAGTTCGATTCAAGGAAAGTGATGTTTAATATTGCTTAACTGAAGTTGGCATTTACTAGTCAAAAACCTGCAAAAAGCTCTACCGAACTACTGCTTTCTTTACTTTCGGTACAGATTGAAGTATCTAGTATATCCGATAAATTATTTTTATTCTATAGCAAATTAGCCTGAAATTCCACCAACCATGATATTTTGCAATCTGAATAGAATGGAGTAACAATGAATTGGATGACAATCAACAACTGGGGCGCACAAATTACAATTAACATAAAGTGAAGGTATTCAGTTGATATTCATGGAAGTGAAATTATTAGGCAGCAGACAAAGTGAATCAGCTTAACGCAGGTTTACAATGATTTCTGAATTAATTTGCCAAAATTCCTTCATCCCCACACACTTACCAAATCCATTAGTCATTAATCCATTGTCGTAATTTATTATTGATATGAATTTTATAATAATACATCCTGCGTGATAGCCTTGTCAGTTGCTATTAAACTATTATTGAATGTCGAATGTCGCCATATGTATTTGCTCGTAATTACATTAGAATTGGTAAGGGTAGCCTTTTTGCAGATTATCAATACTATTCAACAACAGTGTTTGATCTAACGAAAATTGTGCTTTGAGATTAGTTGGTATTTTTTCTAAATGAAATCTGCAGGACAAGTCTCCATTAACAAACTTCATAAATTAAAAATTAAAATTTGTTCAAACTGCAATTTTCAAGCTACGTACCAATATATTTCCCCATAAAATCGAATAATTTTCATCACCAGTGCCCAATTTTCCTTCAATACTGTCATTACAACTATAATTCCAAGAATACGATTTGGAAACTAAAATGCAATAAGTTGGTAAATTCAACTACGATTCGTTTCATTTCATTTTCATTTGGCAATACAAACATGAAGTTCTATTCCATTGTTAAATTAGATACAGATCATAATTCATTATAGCTGTTCGTGGCGTGATGTCCATTTTCATTGCGTAAGAGAAATAGTTTGTTGTTCAGTGATCATGTCGTGGGGTCTCATTTCATGTTCGATTTGAGCTATGATTGCTAGTCACAGCTCAAAGACGTTTTTACTTAATCTGGCCTTCTGAAAAATTGATCTAGATTGATTTTAAGCGAGCCGTTTACTAACTGTAGACAGCAGCAAATCATGAAGTCGTGAAAACCCCACCCCATCATACTTATTAAAACTTCTTGCCACTACTGTTACTTTACATAAATGACTAAATATCTTTAAAAATTTGCAGACGGAAGTCCCGTGGGAGTAGTGTCATGTCTCCACCACCATCGACAACCTCCTCTGGTGGGGCACCTGCTGTGCATCCAGCTATCCGAGATGTGACTGAAGACACTCCGGTCGACCTCTTGGAAGGGACGATGGAGCTTTTGGTTATTCTATCCATCCACGTCCACCCTTCGAACTACGGTGGAAAGAAAGTGAGTATTGCATTCAACCATAATTCATGGTTGACGAATTTCTGGATTGAATTGTCCCAACAGGCATGAATTCATTGTTCGTATTAATTGTGCAGGACTCCGATGATGGATCTACTAATTCAATTGGGGACAGTTAACAAACTAAACCCTGGCGATCATATTGTTCAAGTCCGAAATGAGAGAGGATTTGAATTACCATATAAGCCAAGCACGCCGGTACAACCTAGTCTTAAACTTCCTAACCAAATTTATGTATGCATGGGTTTTGTTGTCTATTTGAAAATATTTATTCAGATCGGAGCATTAGACACGTCAACAATTGAGGTGGTGCCCAAAAACCGTGTTACCGATTACATTATTGTGAAGAAACCGTCAAGGAGTGGCAAATCAGCCTTTCGAACATACATTCAGATTGCAGGTGAGTTTGAGAAGTAACTGACCAATGTCATGATTTAAAGAATGAATATTTAGTTATTTTATTCATGTGAAAATTAATTAGGTTCATCTGCCTCGGAACCAACTGTATGTAATGCGAGTTAGTATGAAGACTGTTTTACAGGAGGTGATTATTCAAATCAACATTTTTATATTATTTTATAGAATGTTTAGTCTATACCAAGTCTGTATTGGATTTGTTTCAGATCCTGAAAGAAGTTTGTCAAGAGAAAAATCTTGATATACTTAAATATGAGATTCGTCATCCAGGTACTTGCATTATTCCAGTTAATATGATTATGGAAATTTATGTCTCGCATCTTGTGATACAGGTCACTCAAT
This sequence comes from Folsomia manolachei, assembly GCA_036491905.1. Lineage (NCBI taxonomy): Eukaryota > Metazoa > Arthropoda > Collembola > Entomobryomorpha > Isotomidae > Folsomia > Folsomia manolachei. Next base: position 18,958 of record JAAXNX010000390.1, read on the forward strand.
ACAGTTACGATCCCTATAATTTAATATCATTTAATCATCATTTAGGAAACTTGGATGAGAGACTCCCACTTCACGGAACTTTAGGACAATTTGGACTGCATGAAATTACCGTCGTCTCTAAGAATACAAAAGTTAGTAATTCTGTATCTACTGCAGATATTATCGCACTCCAGCAGACAAATTCAGAGCGAGGAAATAACAAAGGTTATCTGGACTCGTCTTTCAAACACAGCAAATCGGTAAGTGGAAATATTTTTGATTTCAGTAAAATTAGGTGTCATCATATTGTAAGCCTCCTGTAACTAGCTGATTCCGGTATTACAATATAATTTATTATTGGCTCAAGGTTATGCGAAGTCACCCTCAATTACTATCTCTCCGTTTCATGGGTTGGATAATACCAATGTCAACTTTTAAAATCATTAAAAATGTTATTACTGTCTGTTTTGTCCTGATTTTCATGGATGTTTTAGTGGTTTGAAATTACCCTTTTAACTATAATCGTAGTCTTGTGGCGCTGTGGCATATAAAAGTCATTAATTTTAGTAATAAAATATCAGGTACGCAATCTTTTTCCAATGATTCTGCAAAATAGGTTATAGAATCGACTTTAAACAATTTTCTTTTGCAAGCAGTATCATCTCAATGTGGGTGTTTCTGTCCATCATCCATAAATACATTAGACAACGTTTTTTAAGTGATGTCGAAATTTTAGAAGCCTAATTTTATTCTTTGAGTTTATGCCCATGCCTTTATATGTATTGTCCATTTTATTTCATCTCTTAGAGCGTTGGGGATAGCAGCGTGTCCAGCGGTAGTACAGGAAGTGGTCGCGGACTTTCTCCAACCCAATCAGACGATTCTCGATCAGTCTCACCGTCGCCATTTGCAATCCATTCCTCAGCCAAACTTAGCCATCAACATCGACAACGACCAAACTCTGGTTCTTCTTCAAAACGTGAATCGTGCTCATGCCCCACCCTTAACTTCAGTGCACAAGTCAATTTCCATGTCCAACATGTTTTCACCGAGGGGAGTGTCCGTGTCACCCGCACTCGGCGCTTGTTCCGGTGGTAGTGAGGATGATCATCCGCCACTTCCCCCACGGCATAAAAAACGGGCAGCACCCCTTCCACCACCTCTTCTAAAATCTCTAACCGTATCCTGCATGAATACTTCCCGGATTTGCAATGGAATTGAGGAAAAACAGGATGAAGGATATTCGGACAGGTTGACCCCTAAAAAGAAAGAGGCTCCAAGGGCACCCACACTAACCAAATCATCTCTCACCTCGTCTGCCACCCAGTTGAATCAATCAGCAACCCAAAATCTTCGCCATCATTCATCTAATCATTCTCGACACAGTTCTGGAAGCAGTGTGGGATGTGGTAATGAAGGTGTTTCTGATTCAACCCAACACGAACTACATAATCGATATGGATATGACAGGTGAGTGCTAATCCTAACCAAATAAGTAACACAAAATTTGTTAAATATTCCTCATCCATAAGCCAACAAATGAATGATCAACATGAGGAATTTTTGTGCTGCAGGAATTTATTAGCAAAATGTCAAAACTCGGTTTTGTATTCCTAAAGAATGTGGCTCAGTTCAGATAACGTATATGGCCTTTAACTGCCCATTCAGATTTAGTGATCTATTTTACTGCGTATAAATTACTTTCCTGATGTTGATAAGCGTTATCTCAAAATACAGAATTGAAATTATGATTGACAAGAGGGTTACAGGCGATAAGCGTGCGAACCTCACCGTATCTAATCTCCAACTAAATATATCCAATATACTTCTGAAGCCTAATAGTGACCTTAACCACATTACCTGTATCCATTTCTACGTCTGTTTCGTTTTCATTGATCATTTACCACACCGATCAAGCAGGCATATTTCTGTCACCTTGTAATCAATATAATATCCGTAATCATCTCGATACTTATATTTGCTATTTCGCGACAATTTTGTTATTTACTGATGAGATCATTTGGTTTCATTTTTATCTTTATTGCATAGACAAAGTTCAGCCCCAGCCATGTTATCGAGACAAGTGACGGCCAGAAGTGCTTCCAACTTGACGACGACTTCCAGCATATCCAACACATCTTTGGCATCCTCATCTGGTGGTGGGTCCAAGAAACGGCGAGCCCCTGTCCCACCCAATCTTCTTCCTTTGCTAAAACCCCAGTCGGAGATTGACGAAGAGAATTACAACGAGTCGGGCTTATCTTTGGGTGGTCCCGTTGGTGCGACTGTTACCGCGTCTAGTGGTGGTGGTGCCGATTCAGACACATCTCTATCAGATAAGCAAAGTGGGCAACGACAAAGCAGTGTGGAAGTCGAAGTGGATGTGCATTACAGAAAAAATTCGTACACAAATACGCCAATTTACCATAAACACATCCAAGGACGAAGATAACTACAGTTCGACCCCTGTATCAAGTCTGAGCAGTCCTGGATCCTACCTATCCAATTCCTCTACCTCTTCCCCACTTCCTCCAAATTTGACTGAGATTTCAACTTCAAAAGAGTACGGAAGCAGTAGTTCTACCCCTCCTATTACACACAAGAGTAATTTTTGCAAGGAGGCTAGTGAACCTGGCACTGGTAACATAATGCAGTCTTCCACTGATGATGACTCTGGTAGTACTCAAGGTAAGCTTGGTGGTAGTTGTGATCATGTTGAGACAACAACAAATTTGAATTTAGTGCATGCAAAACAATTAAAAAGTACCACAGCGGTTGAGCATTGGGGAAAGTTCTTGAATAATTTAGAAACTGTTTTACAGAAAAGAGCCGAATTTATTTANGGTTGAGCATTGGGGAAAGTTCTTGAATAATTTAGAAACTGTTTTACAGAAAAGAGCCGAATTTATTTAAGATGGAAGAAACTCTTGCAGAATAAAGCTCTGTAGTGTAGTCAGTATTTCACCATGTAATTTCTGGGTGCAGCAGGTTACATATTTATACGAATTTCGGTTTGAATACAGTAATTTCGACTTTATTAGAGAGTATCTAGTAGTGTAGACACATTAAAAACCACCTTCTACCACTTTAATTTCTTGATAATGTCTTGCGAACAAGAAACAGTTCAATACGAGCTACTTTTCAGGGTTGCTGTAAAAATTTCATGATGAATTCTTGGAAAGGAATTTCACACCATGCCCTGAATCTATAATGCTCACTGTCACATAATTTAGCGTCTACTACTTAAATTGAATCCTATCCTATTACTCTAAACTTATTTATTTACTATATAACTGCTTCTGCTTGTAAATTGCACCAGCCCTCGCACCTTTACCTCCACCTCGGAGAACACGAGAGCTTGTTCCTGAACCTGAAAAAGAAACCTCCCAAGAACCCCCACAAGCTAAGCCGCGCCCTAAGCCACGGTTAGATCGTAAAAGCAATGAAGATCCTCCTCCCACTGCATCACAGTTTGCCACCAGGAAATCAACCTCCAGCACTGACCGCAGTAGTGGTGCCTATACAGATAGTGGCGACGAGGAGAAAGTCGAAAAAGTAGAAGTACAACCTGTTCTTGCATCATCCCAACTAAGAAATCCGTTGTCAAAATACGGCGTCAAAGTTTTGCCCGACAATGTGCTAAAAGAGCGTGCAGACCGACTTGCGAAAGCTGCTTCCATAGTGGATGATGAAAGAGAAAGGAGAAATAAGACACCACCCACAAAACCCAATGGTAATGATGGCGGAAGTATTTCTTCACGAAGTAAAAAAACATCTGCACCACCACCTCCAACTTCAACCCCTCCAAATGCCAAACCCCCACTACCACCATCCTCGAAGAATTCAGCTTTCCAACTACGCCAACGAGAGAGCTCTGATAGTTCGTCAGCCCCAGAATCCTCATCTCGACCTAACAAATCAAACAAGCAGCAGACTACAAACTCCCTGGATGAAGATTCCGATAATCTTGAAGAAAACATGGAACTATTTGAACCAGTTGGATCTGTATCAAAACGCAACAGCAATTTGGACCCTCCAAAATCTTTAGTTTCCATTTTTACTCCCACTGGTGTTCCTAGTCAGTCAAGTATGCTTTCTCAGCCCAATGCACCAGAAACCTTGACCCTTCCCCCTGAGCAAAAGACGGAACGCAAAATTTCTTCCAGTGTCTCAGATTTTCAAGAAATGGAAAGAAAAGCAGGAGGTGGAGATGTAACACGTGTCAGAGAACAAGAACTGGTCAGAACAAATTCAGATCGCCTTAAGAACAATTCCAAGCTTTCTCCTTCTGATAATGGCAAGTTGCTGAATCGGTGGCAGAATCAAGAGTCACTCAATGAATTTAATGATAATGACTCACCTTCCGCAAATGTTGCTTCTAACTATAAAACTACTAACAAACTTCGTTCAGAAGCTGAGGATGGGGTCGATCATAACACACCTTCTTCTGCACACTTCACTAAGCGGTCAAAGCCACCTTCTTCTAAAAAACTTTTATCCGATGACCTTCATGAAGGAACTTTTCATTCAGGTCAATATTTTCCTTATCTTTGTTTTAACCTTGTTATTTTTTGCTTGCCATAATACAACGATTGCTACTAACCAAATTTTTACAATACTCATAACACGTAGTAGCGTAAAATTCGGAATATGCATATATCAGTCTTGAATGGCATTATTTTTCAGTTTGTGCATGTCATCTTATTGTACGGAGAATGTTGAACTTGTCTTCCTTACCGTAAAAATGTCCAGTTTTTCATTCGTCCTACATCTGCATCTTTGTTATGTTATGAATTGTTTGATCATAAACTAATTTTTTGTTGTTACTTTCCTTGTATTGATTGTTTTGTCAATTTTCATTGGCTTGCAAAATCTACGAAAATGAAAGTTATGTACCCTCAGTTGAAAAAATTGTGACTTTTTCTAATATAGTTGAAATAAATCAAGAAGATGATGCCGGTCACACTTCATCAGAAAGTGAAGTCTCCTACACGGACTCGGGCATTCCAACAACAGAAACGATAACCCCTTCTCCAATGGATTTTGATGCAAGAATTTCAGACCATGAAGATGATGGAGAAAGCCCTACTAAGGAACAGGTAAGGAGATGATGCTTCAGTCTTTTCCTAATCATACATTTTATGAACAATTATTTTATAGCTATCGGGATCTCGAGGATCTTCAAACAGATCTTCGTTTCAGTCAGATGAGGGCGACCAATGGAGAAACGTACTTGAAAAGAAAGCCCAAAACAGCCATGAAGTAATTTTTTCCCCATATTTATAATTCAAGATATTCTTATTGAAACTACATGTTCGGTATAATTGTATCACTTTAACATTATTGATATTTAAATCAAAACAGGTACAGGAGAAAACATTTGCTTCCATGCTACCACAGAGCTTAAATGATGTGACCCCCAAGAAAGATAAAGATCACCCGAAAAGAAGTCCTTATGAATCTAGTGATTATCATCGCGATTCCGCAAATTCCTTCACAGATGAGGACCAACGCCAACCAGTTAAGGAAGTGGGAAGTCGGCGAAGCTCATCCGATTCTTCAAGTTCGAGGAAATTATCAAAATCAGAATCATTTTCACATAATTCAGAATTCGACTTTGTTCAAATGAAAAGGAAACAATTTTCCGCCAGCAAGGGAGCCCCACTAACGTATTCCTCAAATTTGAGCAAATCATCCCATCATTCCAGTTCCGAGGATGACCTCCGCTTATCGAAATCCCACAATAGTAATGAAAGCGCTGACAGTTCAGCAAAAAATCAGTCGAATTCCAATGTCATACGTAGAAGTAACGAAGATAAAGGAGATCGCTCACTCCAGAAAACTACAAGTTTTTATGAAATGCAGAATTTGAATTCAGACTCATCAATAAAACAAGATCCAGAGTTAATGAAGGCTTTCCATTCTCAACTGGAAGCCCAATTTGAGCAATGGAAAGTAGATTTTCTAAAAAAGCAAGAGGTGGATAGTCAGCCTACAATAATGGAAAATGATGCAAGTGCGCCGATACAAGTAAGTGAAAACCCCATTAATTCATTTATCACTCTAGAATTCATGGACTGCTTGAACTCATCGTTGACAGATAGACAAGGAAATTTTTTTAAAGCAACTCTGTTGCATTTTGTTTCGACAAAATGAAATCATTGTATGATGCAATTGCATTGGATTGTGCTCTTAGAACATTATGCTGTGATCAAATTGTTGATTAGATTGGGTAAACGCCCCGATAAAACTCGGTTACCGTTATAAATATTCTCGGCGAACGTAGTTTAATCTAATATTTTATTGCATATAACTTTTCCGGGGTTTTATTGATTCATTCAAGATAAGGGAATTGAATTAGATGTCCATGTCATGGTCCGACACATGTGACTCAGTTTTGCCATTGCGAAATATTTCTTCCCTTATTAGGGTGCATACTATATTGCTGATAATCGTTTTGTGTATTCATTAAGTAGTATGTCGGTAATGCATTCAATTGAAGCAAATTAATTACCGTTTTAATTCTGCACTCATTTCCACTCGGCACATCTCATTCCATTCATTTCAACGTCGTTTACTAATAGACTAGGTACTTCTTTCTTTGTAATTACAATTATTTGAATTAATTACAGAGTGGCCAAATGAAAATGGAGGGAGTGAATGGTGAACAAAAAGATGTCAAAGATAATTTGGAGGAGAAAGCAAATTCCGTTATGGAGCCTCGATTCGTTGAGTCAGCTAGTGTGTCCTCAATTACACCAGAACGGTAAGCGTGCACTGGTTAAGTTATGATAATGGTAGTCTACAACATAAATCTCGATTATTTGCAGAGAAACGCCGCCCACCACGACAGTCACATTGCGAAAACCAGCTCCCAACACGGAGTATAAATACACAGGTCCTCCAACAGTAAATATGGGTGCATGGACGGAACGACCAAAATCTACACGTCTCAGTGAAGAAAGATTCAGATTACATAATGGGTTTTGGGCAAGCGTCCCCCAAGGTGGCTGAGCCGAAGCCTTATAAACAATTGCCAAGAAACGCTTCATTTACCCAAAATCCTACTAACTCACTACCAGCTACACAAAAACGGAGTCCTCAGGTCATTTCTCCAACTTTTCGATCAATTGTTGAAACAGTTTCACCTGCAAAAACAACAAGTAATCCCATCAACCCACCAACTAAAGGCCTTTCTGCTACACTAAATGCTCGACCGGCATCCTCCGTGGACTCTGTGGATTCCGTGAGCACCATTAAGAGTGTGCTGTCCACTTGGAAGCAACGAGTAAATAATGAAGACCTGAGTAAGGGTGCTATCCCTCAGGGACATCCGCCAGAAATTGATATTTATGAAAATGAGGGTCCCAACACGTTTACACGGACTTCTAACCAGAAACTTATAAACTTTCAAGAAGCAAAGGAATCAGCCCCAAAGGATTCTGTCAAAATCGTAGCTGATGAGAGAAAACTGAAAATTGTAGATTTAGGAGCAAATGTCAATATTAATGTTTCTAGGAGTAAATTTGATCAGCCTCATCCTGTCAGTACCAAACAGGCCACATCAATTGAACCGGTACTACCCGTGGTTATCTCCAAAGAGCCCAGTATTACCACCACTCCCAAAAAGGTTGTAGTTTCCCAAGAACCTATTCCAATAATAACGGATGACAGACCTGATTCCGGCAGACCCAAACCCATGTTCAAAATTGCATCAATGGAATCAAAAACCAACAAGATTTTAGCTCAAGCTCAGCAAAGTGAAGAAAAACCTTCGGTTCAGGCATCACCCCCACTCCAAAATAAAAATGTTGCCTTAAGGAAATCCGGGATATCCTTAGATATATCGTTCCCAGAAAATAGCAACGGCTTAACCATGAAAGATCGTAAAAGCTACTTCCAGGGTGTTGCTCCAGTGGAAAGTCCAAGCAAAGAGATGCCACTGCCTGCGGTCAATATGAAAAATAGCATTGCAACCATACAAAAAGTATTTGAACAAAGAAAAGCGCAATCCAGCAGTCCGTCGCCATCACCCACTTCAACCCTTCAACGAAGTCAAACTGTCACCCCAACTAAATCCGAGTCTATCATTATCGTGGAGGCAGAACCTGTCGTCAAAGTCAATTCTACACCTACTCCTGCTGTACAACCTATACCACGACAATTTTCCATGATGACATCTTCCGAAATGGTGCAAAGGGCTCTCGGAAAATCTTCAAAACCAGCATATGAAGCTTTTAGACGATCTCCATCCCCAATGTCGTCAACAACTTCGACCCTGTCAAGAACCAGCTCTTCTGGTCGGGACACACCATCATCGGATGGAGTTGAAACTTCAGTCCGAATTTCGAATGAAGTGAAAAAACCTATTTCTGCTCCATTGAGTAATATTCAAAATGTTGGGAATAAGTCGGTAATTATTGTACAAGCGGAGCCGACGTCTGACTCATCCTCCATACCTGTCAAAGGATCCGTGAGTAACAATGTGTTTAAACTACAAAATAGCATCAACATTGGAAGTGGTTCTAAGAAAGAATCCTTGGAAGAAGTCGCCCCATTGAAGAGAAAGCCTTCCTTTACCTCTACAACAATTGTCATTAATGGGAATAGCTCGTCCCCAGCGGAAAAATCTGTCGTCAATGAACGGCGTGAGAGTTGGAATAATTCTGGTAAATTGCCACAAGTATCAATTTCAAATGGTGGAGAAAGTGGGAGAAAGATGTCTTCATCCGAACCTCGAGCTGGATCTAATCTTCCACCAATGTCTGGAAATGCGGCCGCAGCTCCTCCCCCACCACCCCCTCTCCCAAGTCCAGACATGCAATTCATGCGCCCAAAACCCGTTTCTCTAAACTTTAGCAGTCGACCCAAGTCTGAAAATGTTTCGTCTTCCTTTTCTTCACCCAGCAGCAATAGCAAGCCATCAACTCCTTCAAGTCCAAACGGGAGTGATCCTCGAAACGAAATATTCAGTGCGATAAAAAATTCCAATGGAAATTTCGGCTTAAAAAAGGTAATCAATCGAAAATGATTTTTTCGTTTCATATGTTAAAACAAAGTTCACATTAAAATAGTTTATTATTTCTTGCAGACTGGTTCCACATTCTTACTAAAGAAATAAGAAAGAAATAAGAAAGGTGCCAATCTGCATTAGCTAATTTACAGCAGCCAATACAAAAAAACGAGTAAAAAGTAAAATTCTATTGCTTTGACTCAAACATTGTTGACATCGACATTGATAAATAGCCATACATTATATTTTAAGGTAGTTTGTAACTAGGATTTATGCATGTGTGCATGATTTATTAGTGCCAATAGTCATCATTGAAACGAAAATATTACATGTATTACTTTATTTAATATAAAATAATTTCGAATAAATACATAATTTTGTTGACGAAATAAGAACTTCACTTCATTACAGATCCACAACTGAATTTTTTAACAATTTTAATTTTCCTCGACTAAGAAAGGTTCACTAGCGACTACTTCGGGGCGTGGTTGAAAGAGAATCTCCCGTGTTATTCCTAATTTCCAAATAACGTTGGCATGTAGCATCCTTCATAAATATGTGATAGCTCATCAAGCTCGTCATACAAAGGCTGAGGAATACAAATACTCCCAGAAATACTTTTCTTTTTGTCTTTCCCTGTAAAAAGTTTCATACCACAAATAAGTAAGCTGTTGAGTAATTTTGTAAAATTATTATCATTTTTACAGGAGCTTCCTCCGTGGTTTGAAGCCTCACTATTTAAAGTAATTTTTATATTAAACAAGCTTCAAAGGTAAAAACATATTTCAAATGAAATCTAACTGGGATAGGACAGCAGTGCCCGGAATTTTGAATTGTTGTGAGGCATTTGATGGTCTTTTATAACGAGTAGAGTCGCAAGTAACCAATATAGGCAAAAATGGCAGGCAATCCACAGAAATACGACGAATGTTACTCCACAATCAGCGGCTTCGGGTATAAAAATTGGAGTCAGGAGGATATTCAAAACTCCCCTTCAATAGGATTGAAAAAAATCTTTTCATTCACGGCGCTTATTTGAGTGGTTTAGATTGCACTTACAACCCATAGCACAGGGTGCCCACTACGGCATGAAAAATGGAATGAAGGCGTCGAAGGGTAGGACGGCTGGAAGACATAGCCCCCACCACCCAAGGTAAAATCGTTTCTTGAGTGAGCATATTTAAAATTTGTCAATCTTTGAATTTTATTGCAAAAATTCTGAACCATAGCAAAAATAGCGGCTTGACTGGACTTACGGGAAAGTAGTAAAATCATGGAAATCATTCCAATCAAAGCATGATAAGGCCCACCCTGATTTTTTAAAGTGCATGTATAATTTAGTTTATGTGCAAATATTGGTTACATATTATTATTGTTATTGTTGTTGAAACCTTTGAATGTTCTCCATCAGGCCAAATTGACTTATGATTAACGGCTTGACAAATGTAGGCCACCCAGATGCAAGCGAGTGCACAATAAAGTAATGTGAAATGAATCTGGAAAAAATGTTATTTACTTGTTTCCCATTGTGTCGAGAGAGATCTTGGACAATTTTTATGAATTACTCACGGGAAACCAAATCCGTCGCTTGCAAATTTGCTTTGTTGACCAAGTTTCGCGAAAGTAGCGACTAATGATTGTAGCTAAAAATATGTAATAATCTTCGTTTCAGAATCCAAAGTTTGGATTCCAAACTAACATGAGTTTATAACTTACCAGTTGGTATCAAGTTGAAGTAAGCAAATACCATTAAGAGTGCGTGAAGTTGGCCAAGCACTTCTGACCTGAAGTATCAAATTCTTCAAAAACGTAACATTTACTTTAATAGATAAGTAACTCTTTGAATATTTTTACTCACTCTTCGTCTACAGGATCTTGAACCTGCATTCAAAATCATTTGAACAATTTCATATCAGTGATACCAACTCAATTAATGATTGGCTTAAACTATTGAACCTCCATGAGTTTAAACCGTCTCGATCCCTTGGCTCGGTGTTTGCATAAAGTGGGACCAAAGACCCAAGACTTGACCAAGACTTGACCTAAAAGTATTCATTAAATACATTCTCAATTACAAAAAGCAGTGGAACAGTGGACTTATAGCTTTCATAAATTTCATGTTTATATCTACCACAAGTACCTTGTGATTTGACATTTGGACAACTCAGTCCGTCTTTGTCATCAACAACTCCCATCGACATCGACACAGTATACGGTTGACTTATTAAATTAAAGGAAAGCTTTTTTGAAGTGGGCAATATTACCCAAAACCTTTTCGGAAGCATGAAAGTACAAAATAGAACTCCCTCTTCCTCGTGACTGGGTAAAGTTAGGTTGATCCTTTTAAGTGAGCCTGGCAATGGGGTGCTAAGGATCACATCAGTTTTCATTGGGTTTACTTGACCAAGAAATCTCTCGGGGGGTGTGAACGGATTACTTGGGGTTGGATTATTTGGCATGGCTTGGTTCCATGACATAAACGAGTACCCGTTCAGGTCGGAATCCACGAGGCATTCCAATACCAGCATTTCGTTCTAAAATATTATAAATGTTTTTAAAGTGAAGCCTTACAACCGCATGTAGCCAATGGGCGCAGCTTTACAATTATTATTGTTTGAATTTAGTATTCCAGTCGTGTCACAAAGCTGACCTCAAGAATGCAGACTATATTTTGGGTGCTCTAGAGTCAAAATTTCTATCGCATTTACATTCCCGTCGCGCATATCAAAAATTAATTAAATTATTCGTTTTCTAGGGGGTGCGGATGATGGGTGCTGAAGCCATTTCACAATAAGTTATTTCAGAGATTAGATTAGTGATCATTTATATCCAGACGTACATGGAGCATTCATTGTGGAACAAAAAAACAGAGTTGAAAAATTGACCCTGACCGCACCTTGTGTAGAGTGTTCCGAGGCCCGATTGACTCTAATAATATCGAAGTCAGCTTCTTCATAGATTAGAAAGAGACTACGAATAACCACACTCGATTATCTCATTTAGATTATAGACAGACAAAGATCTCAACCCACAAATAAATCCATGAATACGGCAAACTTGCTGGTTTCATAGGATCAGAAGAATAACACTAATACAATTTTAGAACGTACCATTTTTGAATTAGCATTTTTAGTAAGACCCACTGCCATATAACCGTATTCGTTAGTGTTCAACCTAGAATTGGGTCATAGTTTTTTTTTACTGAACTACAAAT
>JAAXNX010000391.1:0-31149 GCA_036491905.1 Folsomia manolachei
GGGGGGGGGGGGGGGGGGGGGGGGGTCCAAAAGTTATGTAAGGACACGGTAAATTTATACTTTCTTGGAAACCCACGGTGACACCGTATCTCAGATCGAAACCTGGCATGGCTGGAGTTTGTTCGTCTACAACCGGTTGCCCGGGAGCATAATTATGATCATATTTTATTACCCAACTGGAACATAATTCTAAAATAATATTTTTAATGCTGAAATATTAGAAGTAGAATTTAAGCGTGCGAGTTACATTTTTTAATTTAAGTTTATTACAATAATTATATTATTACAATATTTATTACAACAATTGTTTTAAACTTTCTGTTAATATTTCTAAGTAGTTATTTATATATTAAAGCTCTAGATCATTCCGTTCTCCGCCCAATTTAAACCATTCATAGTTTTGATCATTTTATTTCGTGTGAATTGCACGAATTGTTTAGGTTGCGATTAGTTAAACATTTTCCATGTTTTGGCTCAAGCCCCAGGAGGTACCGGGATTGGCTCCGTTTTAATAGAGTTCAAGTTAAACCTGGGAATTCCTTTGATGGTCCTCGTCGCGAACCCTTCAACAGCAATTTCCCCAATTCCCCCTCTGTGAGGCCCGTCTGTTATTGTGGAATAGCTGATCATCTGATTGCCAAACTTCCAAGTCCCTTCGACAGAATCAAAGTACACGACCACTGTGGACGCAGCCATTGGTCTGGAGGAACTGCTGCTGGCACCGTGATATTTTTCATAACGCAGCACATCCGTATACTCCTCCACCACGTTCGTTTTTGGATTAAACACTTTGAATATCCCAGTCTCTGGATTTTCGTGAATACGCATGTTCCCCGGAGTATCTACTGAAGAATACCGATAATGATGGAACATTGTGATGGTGTTGGAGTCCTGATTGTATTTTGTATAAAGGGAGCAGCCTCCCATTTCCGGCGTAACAACAAGGGAGTTGAACGCCATCCGGCCTTGCAACATCCGCCCATCAGGAGAGGCCGGAAAAGTAATGGTATCTTTTGTTTGAAGATAGTAGGCTGAAATAGTATTTTGGACGTTGAGGGAAAAGGAGACACCAATAGGAACTAAAGCGTATGCGTTTGGAGAGGCCGAAGTCACAAATCGCTGTAAATTGAAGCGGACAATCTCATTGTTGACCACATGGCTGGTTCGCGAATCAAAGTGAAGGGTTGAGAGAGGAGTTGTCTCTAGGAAGTCAGGAGGATTGGCGTTTAGTTTTATTCGAGCTGCGTTCGCCCGCGACTCTGTTGGGATGAGGCATGAGGGGTTCAAAGCTCTTCTAACCCTGCCGACGCCAATACAATTTATCCCATTCAATTTTCCTTGGGCAACTGACCGTTCCGAAGGTTGCGAATGTTGAGAAAGGCGCCTCTCAAGTTGTTGAGACTGCAGTTGTGCCTCTTTATACATGGCCGTTGGTGTCTTTGATTTCGACTGTTTGAGTAAACCAAATTTGGCTTTCAATTCGCGATACAACATTTGCTTCACTGCTTTGGCCAGAGATGTTGCAAATTTACTTGGATTGTGTTTCATGAACTGTGGGAGGTTGTCATAGTTAACCCTGGGAGATGGTGAGGAAGGATTAGATCTGAGTTCGGCAACCAAAGTGGAAATTCCCTTGCCCATGTACACACCGTTTAGTATCCCTTGGTACGTGGTGAAGGATTTGAAATTCCAGGAGGTGATGTCAAAATCCTCGTTCGCCATGGCACCGACGGCATAAGCTCCGGCCATCCCTCCCAAGGATTTGTAGATAGGAGACTTAGGATTCTTCAAGGCTGCTTTTATCATGGCTCCATTCCATTTGAAACTAGATGAAGAAGAAGTTATTTTGTAGATTCCTTTAGCACTTCCCGCAATGAGCGTTGACCAGGCGTAGCCCGAATAAAATCCGGTGGCCAATGAGGAAATGGTCTGTGGAGAACTCCAGTCCCATTCCAAAGGGTTGAATTCGCCGTCGTTGACTGTGACTCCCATCCCATACGCGACCCCTCCTCCACCCACGAAATTTGAAGTGATAAGCAGCGCCTTCAGCTTTGTGGATTCTCCAGCAATTTTAGTCACGAGCTTCTGTACCCCAGACACGCCAGCAGGAATTGAGGATCCAATTGCAAATCCTATTAAAAAACAAAATATTATTAAACATGATGGGAAACGGAAAGTAAATTCTTCAAATATCTAATTGTCCAAATAAAAAGTACACAATTGCAATCATACCAAAAATTTGGGTGAAAATTGTTAGGATGATTGTTAATTGTTTGGGTGAAAATTGTTATTTTAGTTTAATACTCAAAAAAATATAGATTCCTACTCTTTAATATTTAATATTGGGAATGGCAAAATGCAAATCCACTGCAGAATTCCATGCCTAACTGGGTAATAATTTGCGAGGTTTTGAAATGTAATAAGCTGTTCACAACAGATCTAAGCAAGGAATGAAACCTCATTTGATTTTAAGATCAGTCTTTGACATACCTTGGAATAAGGCGTTGAATGTATGAGGCCTGTCCCACTCCCATTCCGCGGGGTTCCACTTGTTGTTGGCTGCTGCTGACGACAGATACGCCACCCCCGTACCCAGGGTGATGGTTGAAGAAACTCCGATGACAGTGGAAGCAGTCACTCCAAGCCCAGCGCTAGTAGCAATTCCACCAATAGCTGCGACGGAACCAGCAAAGCCCACGGGAAGCAACGCCCCTGCGAGAGCTCCTCCCCCAATTCCAAAATACGTACCTGCGTAATTAAATGAATGGTTTAATAAATACATTTTTGATCAACTTTTAAGTTTAACCCTACCAGGATCTTTGAAATCCCAGTCCGCGGGATTCCACCGATTGTTAACAGCCGCCCCGCCAAAATAACCTCCAACACCGGCTCCAATAATCCCCAAAACGATTAGTGTGATTACTTCCTCCCCATCCGGATCAACAAGAGAAAAGGGTGAGTTCCCAGCATAAATGTAAGGCGAAGGGTATTGAGACATGGGATCCGTTTGGAAAAATCTTCCCAAGGTCGGATCGTACAATCGCGCATGAAAATTGTACAACTGAGTCTCTTCATCCCATTCCTTTCCTGCGAACCTGTAGTCCAATTGCCCGCGAGGGTCTCCCACATAAACCTTTCTAACCCCGCCGTATGGGAAGTAGTCATACGCAGCCACCACCTCTTGTCCCCGTGTGACTATTCTCACCGAACCTAAATTGTCTGTCGTCAAGTCAAAAAAAGTTCCATCTCTCAAGAACCCCACGAGAGATCGAGGGCCGTAAATGAAATGGGTAACACTCTTAGACACCATGGAGTCCGACGCTTCTTCCCGCGTGACGCGTTTTTCGGTTAGTACCCGTCCCCTTTCATCCCTGAAGTATGAGACCTCATTCACCAAGTAACCAGTTGGGGAGTAGCACTGTTTAAGGACTCTTTCCCCCTGACCATCGTAGGAGAAATATAACTTTGTTCCATCCTCCATGTCGATGCTCGTAGGTCTTTTTGTTATGGGATGGTAAGCAATGCTGCTAATTTTCTTGTGCCCGGCTTGGATAATGTTACCGTCAGTGTCGTGTTTCACATTGTGGGAAACAGTACGATGGCCAAAGTATTGGGTAACGGTCTCAATTTGATTAACAGAGTCGTTTTTGTACCCAACCTCATAAATGGAATGACCTTGTATAAACTCAATTTGGTTGCCATTAACATCAACGTCCAAGACATCAAAATCGAAAGGGTGCTTGCCCAAAGCGTGGTATTGGTGGTCCAGGAGCAGTTTGACGATAGTATGGGAATGAGATTGGTAAGGTCCTAGTGCGGTAAGGAACGTCTTGTTAAAGAGATAGTTGAGAGACTTGTTTCGGACCATCGTATCAAAAATCCGTTTGATTAAAGCTTTCCTCTTGTTAATAAGGTATTGTGATGTGGCCGAATCCACATATCCACTCCATTGCAGTATTTTGTTTTCCAATTCGGAATATGACAGAGTTTGCTTGATGTCGAGTAAATAGTGGGCCAACAATTTTAGCAAATTATCAGAAAATTGACTGGCTTCCACATCTAGGGCACGCAATTCTCCTTCTATTGTTTTCTCTGTAAAAATCGGTTCCTCACTCAAAGTACCGATATGGCTGGTTGTGTTTTTTGTAGGTTGGTTGACAATAATGATGTCCGCTTGAACCAGCTGGTTCCAGATTTTCAGAGACTCTGATACAGATAAAATGGGCAGACGTTCGGAGAAGGTGGAAGGCTGGAGAGGTTGGTGAGCTGCACCTTGACCTGGTGTGGTGTACTTAGCCCTCAACACTTGTCCATGCGACCCGTAATCTATCTTGTAACCGCTGGATTCGGGAGCAGCGAATTGTGCCAAGATATTGGATAACTTGTTCCCGACATCTCCACCGCATTGAATCGGGAGTGACAATTCCGTTGCAATATCTTTTTGTTGGCCCGTTGGTATATTGTGTGGTGTCAAGATCCCCGACCTTCTAAATGCTGCAAGACAAAGGGTCCAAACATGTAGAGGGATTCCTAGTAACGGGTTAGTTTCCATCAAACGAAGATTCCTTTTGTTAAGATCCTTCTTCCAGGTTGGAACAAATTCGAACGAATTTGCAATTCCACCCCCTTGTGCAGATTGACTGTAGCCTTGTCCTACGTAAGAAATAGACTGTGACGAGAACGAATCTCGGATTGACGTTAGGAATCCTGGAGAATCATAGACAAACTTTCGGGTGTTGCCGGGACTCTTCTCTTCTACTACTTGTTTCTGGGCGTTGTAGGTAAAACGGATGTTTGTGTGGTCGCCCCGGATAGAAACTAAAAGACCTAGAGCATTGTATTCCCTTAGTAGGCATAAAGGTATCTCGTCTTCGGATGAAGGATAACAAAACCTTTCCGTTCTTTCATTAACCCAGGAACTGGAAGTCGACACATTGAAATTATCGGACAACTGGGAGTTCAAGTGCAGAATGGATTTCCTAACCACTTCCCCACTGGAATCGTACTGCAGTTCTTCCACCAGGGGGGCGTCTTCATTGTTTGTAATTATAAGTTTTTTTTTATCCCTCCGAGACGTATTGGAGTCATAATCGGGATTGGAAAACTCCTGAAAAGTGTGTGTGTATTTCAGGGGTAGGGCCTCGTCTCCAAGGTAAGGCGTAAGGTCCTTTAGATCATGAATCTTCTTCGTGTATATTCCGCTCGCAATAAGAATGCCAGAGTGGTCAAAGTAAGTGAAAAGAGATTTCGTGAAATTCTTCGAACCCCAGGGTTGGTACACACGGAACCGAAGCCTGCCTGATTGGTCGTACAGAAAATGAATTGTTCCTTCGGCTCGACTGGTTTTGCTGGTCAGCCTTCTTGTCTGATCATAGGCGAAAAAAGTCCCATGGAGTACTTTTTGAGCTTGAGACCCTGAAGAGTTCCATGGCACTAGACGGGAGAAGGAGTCAACTGCCTTGTGGTAGGAAGGAGGAAGGATTAGAACTAAATTTCCATACCCATTATAGTCGTATGTTGTTAGTCGATGGTCAAACATTGGGGACTTCACATAAGCTGCTCGTACCAATTGTTCCTTGTACACCCAAAATGCATACTTTCCATTGCCGTAAGAACGAGACTTGTAGGTAAATCCTTCAAAAGCAGGAAACATATTATCGATGAAGGGTATTGTCACTCCAACTTGGGTTCTTGTTCCGAACTGGCTTCCAAGCTTGTATGCATTTCCTGGGAGCCCTCTGCTCAAGACGGGACCTCCAGGAAAGTTCTCGTATTCTTCGGTGTAGAAAGGGTAGCCATCATCAGCAAGATGAGCACTGGCTACCATACCTTTTACTTCCTTCGTGGTGGAGTTCATGGAAATAACAAAATTCGAGTGGTACTTGAGTAGTGGTTCTCTTAATGACTGGGTTATCCGAATATTTTTTGTTTTAACAAATGGTCGCCCGAGAGTGTCATACAAAGTTTGAGTACCAATGACGCTGCTCTCCGACTCCAAGTCGAGGTCTTGAATAGGTTCGTTAAGCTTGTTGTAGTAAGTCACTTGGACGCTGGGATTAGGCAAGTAGAAAAACGACGCCAGGGTGGTTCTTCCCTTCAGCTCTATTGAGAGAGGATATGTTTTGTAGTTTTTGAGACCTTGGTCGATAACTACCCTCGTATCTAGCCACATCACCATTCGTCCTTTTACAATGAGAAGTATGACTTCCTTTTCTGCGGAAAAAGAGTTGTCCACATTTGCCGCATTTAATAGAACCTTCTCACTCCCAATCCTGACCGAGTTTCCACTAATATTAAGCGTGATGTATGACCCCCTTTCTTGCCATTTGCAGTCAAATCGTACGGCGAAGGAATCTATAGACGGGTCTCCCTTGAGTGTGATCTTTCCGGGCTCTGCTCCTTCGTGACTTAAACTATTCTTCGACCTGGACAGAGTGTTGGACCCATCCACTTGCCATCTTTTTCGAAATGAGGCATTATCCCACGATTCAAAAAACCCAGATCTCGTTTCGAAAGAAATTAACGAGAGTTTTGGCTGAGACCGTCGACTTTTCAAAAATTGAATAGATCCATCGTCAGAACTTTCCGAAATTGTGGTTCCCTTACGATCGTAATGGAATCTTCGTATGTATCCTCCATTTCCAACAATTTCAGTTTTTACTGGTTTCAGTCCCTGAGTAAGAGAGTAAATTGTTGCTGCCAGATCAAAGCTTTCTGGGTAAAGGGTGATGTGGTCCACATGGATATTGAAGGATGGCTCCAGAAAAATTCGGAAAGAAATAGAAAAGCTTGTGTTACCCTCAAAAGGCGTCCCTAATACAGGAGAATATATTTCTTCCAAGGCGTAGGGTAAACTGATTACAATTTCCGAATATATCCAGTCGCCCTTAATTGCCCGAATTTTGCCTTGGATCGAAATAACTTCAGAGGAATTGGGGAACAGATATATGACTTTAAAAAACGGGGTGTTATCACCTTCCCGAGTTGATAAAGGAAAGGATCCTCGAACCCAACATGACGCTATGTACGTTCCGGCTTGATCTTTTGGAGTAAATAGTCGCTGAAAGGTGGAGGAAGGCTGTAACTCCAAGTAGCTTTGTCCAGTGAAAGACATCATGTCTCCTTTCACGTCCGACGAGTTATACAGCCACTTCCCCTTTTGTTCGTATTGATTAAAACTGTGGAAATCTACCATGTCATCACTCGGTAGAATTGGGGTCGAGTCTAGTATTGTGAGTTCTCCTGTTTTGCTTTTTAAAAGAAAAGCCCCAGAATTATTGGGTGGTGATGTTGGGGTCGGGCTTAAGTCAACTGATTTTACGAGGGAACCTTCAATATTATAGAAATTTTGTTGCGACGTCCCATTCTGAAAGAAAACGGCATCAGTCCATCCATTAAGATTTTTATTTCCTCCGGGTATAATCCTAAATGTCTTCTTCAAAGCATCGTCATATTCGTAACCCACGGATCGTTTCAGCCCTCCCACAGTAGATGTTTCCACCTTGGACGTCCGGAACACTTGCAATCTTTGAAATGTGGTGGGTGGCCGAACAACAATTACTTTGGATGAGGCATGCTGCCCTCCTTTATTTGAACGGGTAGTCACCAGACCCACCCTTGGGCTGGTGAGCGGGTGTAATTTCTCTCCAATCAAGGCATACGCTGGCCCTAGCCCTTTCCCATCTAATGTGAAAGGAAGGATGGACACGGTTGAATTTTGTTGGTAGGCAATGAAAAAAGGGAAGTTTAAAAGAATGTTCCAGGCAGGCGAGACAGTGATTTCGGTTAGTAGTTTGCCCCCTTCCGTTTCCACTACTTGATATTGAGTCCCGGTTTGTTGCACGAGGCTAAGGTGGAATCCTAGACTGATTTTGTTGACAGCTGGGACTGTTTTCACCTCTCCCTTCCGATTGATGAGTGTTTTCACCCCCACACAAAGGCCTTGTGGAGAAAAGGATGTCTCATACTTTGCCCAATTGAGGAGGGTCATGTTCCTCAATAGTGTTTTCCACTGGTCGTGATTATTTAAATCTTTTAGCAGCTGACTTAAAGCGTCCTCCTTCTTATTTTGGTTTCTTATAGAATCCACCCCTTTGCGGACATTGCCATTTACTGACGTCACCTTTAATTGGTATTTGGATCTTTCTTTTTCATATTTCACAATGAATGTGGAACCATCATTATTGTTCAGGCTTTGGGAGAGGTCTAGGAGATTTTCAATGCTAAGAAGGCGGCTCCACCTCTTAGAAATGGAGTAGGTTGGAGAAAGCTCCAGCATTTCAAGGCGAAGGTGTGTGGTGTCCCCCACTATGTCAAAAGTTGAAAGGAGCACAGAATTGGCTTGTGCTTTGAGGGTGGATTGCACTATTTGATTGGTGATACCGTCCTTCAGTTCTGAATAAATGTCGAAGTTGTTGAAGAAATTTTTAGTTTGAAGAGCAAATGATGGAAAACCGTGGAAAGTAGAAAATCCTATTCTTATCCCCATTTTGTGGACAAGGATGAGTATGGCGTCGTCATAAATAGCAAGAAAAGTGGGCTGTGCAACTACAATGATGTGTTTTCCCAAGATTTTGTCCAATTTTAAGACTTGATGATGAGAGAAGTTGGCCTTTTCGTCGGTCGGCATGATGTGAATCTCAGAATGGCCGGGAGTTATAGCGGCAAGAAAAAAAGAAGTGGTATGTATAAGTGTGGAACTGTTGTAAAATAAAACAACCGAAGGTCCGGTCGTGGATGAAGATGAGCAAGAATCGTTCCTTGGGAAAACATGGATTCTCTGTTTTTTGTCAGTCGTTTTGGTTATGGCCAAAATGAAGGTGTTGTAAGGTGCAACGGAATACGAACTCACGCCTCCTGATATCAGTCCCGTGTCCATTCGACATATGGCACTGGTTTCGACCGAAGCTATCGTGTCCTCTTGGTATATTTCGAGTATGACGGCATCGTGAGGGATTCGTTTCAAGTAGTGAAGGAGCAGGTAGCCTGGTCCATTTTCCAAGCCACCCATCTCATTTATCGGGAATGTTCGGAATTCCTCCTTTGAAGTGGGAGCATTTTCTCTGTATTCAATCTTCTCTCGAAGACCTGTCGACGGGATTTTTATGGAAGACAGAAGGCTTTGGTGCTGGTTAAGTTCGTCATACTCAAAATGAACCAGAAGGGTTTGTTGTGAATTAACAAATTGATAAATAGAATCCAGCACTCGTTTGCCATTGGTTGTGATAGAGTAGGTGAGATTATAGAGCTGTTTGGAAATAGGAGTCGTGGCAAAGACAGATGAGACGTACATGCTCTGCATCAAGGGCACAGGAAAACTTAAGGTGCCATCAGGATTGGTCGAAGTGGCCTCTGCATACTCCCCGGTAGACTTCTGATTGTAGCTTATCTGGACAACTATTGAATTTCCTAGGTCGACCATTTCTTCAAGACGAATCTCAGTCGTGTAAAACTTCCCACTTTTACCGACCTCTGCCTTTTTACTTCCGTAATTGTAGTCAACTCGTTGTGTCTCGGACCCTCGTTTGACAAATCGTTGCGTCAGATACCAGGCCACTGGTTGAGGTTGAAGATAGTTGGCATCAATTTCTGATCCATGGTATCCCCAGGTCCATACTAAGCTTTCCTGAACGGAGTTTGACAGCTTCCCACCAAAAATGTAGGTGTCGTCCGACACACTTACGTTCCAGCTCGCGTCGCTGATAAAGTAAGTCGCGTTAAGATCCTGTTCAGGGTTGCAAAACGTTAAAGTATCGGAGGAGTCCGGAACAAGTTTTCTGTGAAGTTGAAATAGGGCCCCATCCAACGACAAATAATACAAGTGGGCGTCTTCAAAAACTGATGATCGGGTTTCCATAAAAATGTAATCCTTGCCAATAGGGAGGGACCACCCAACTCCGAAAAGACCTGATCGGTGACGGGATGAATGGTAAGATAGTTGTAAGTTTATCCCTTTGTAGGAGAAAAGAGGAAGGGTGCTCTCCACCTGGCCGGGGTTAGCGGTATTGATAATAGCGTCTTGGCTGATCCACTTGTGATTGTCTCCCCAAATGTCGAACCAATTTTGCCATTTTTGGGAAACCTTCTCCACTCTTTTTACCTTGGGGAAGGATGGGATGAAGGAAAAAACCATCGGTGAGAATGATTGAGGCGTGGAAGAGTTGGCCACGTTCTCAACCAATTTTACTTCATCCACAACAATATTCCCAATACCATCTTCCAAAACGAGGAGAGCACCATCCAGGCCACATCTCGTTGCAGCTAAAGGATACAAATATTTCTCTGTCTGGGATAATCCGGTTCCTTCCAGTTTTGTTAGGTTCCAGGTCATGTTGCCATTTTCTTTTAATTTCATCAATTCCAATCCTCCTGGTTCATAATATACCAATTCTTCGATCCCATCCCCATCTATATCTGCGGATTGTAAGGATTTGTAGTTGTCTGGGTTCCATCCATTTGCCGCAGAGAAATGGGTGTGGTCTTGCATAACCAAGTGAAACTTCTGCGACCTCTCATTAAGCTTTCCGATGTATAGACCGGAAGTATTAAAACGGAGGACGTACTTCAAGGGAGATTTCGCCGCCAATGAAGCAAATAGCATGTGACCCGTCCCCGTCCTGGATTTTGAAAGTTCCCCAGAGCCAAAACTTTCTCTTTTCAGTTGATATGATTTATCAAAAGTGTACACAGCAAATTGGGAAGAAGATCTAGCTAAGATCTTGTCAGGCTCTCCGTTCCCCAGCTGCAAAATTTGAAAGTCCGTGTCCTCATCCGACCACCAATTTTCTAATTTGAGTGGGGTTGCAGGTGATAATTGGCGGAGAGGAAATTGACCACGGTTCATCAAAACTGTCCATGAAATTGTGTAGAAGCTTATTTTTCCTTTTTTGTCTCTTGTGAGTAGCCCAAAGTGGTTTTTGGTTGGGTAAAACCATCCCCATTTCAAAACTGTCGAGGCTTCTATCCATCCGTGCACATCTGCGAATTGGCTGGCCTCGTAAAGGAGTTGAAGGTAGGGCGGCGAGTTCTGGAAAATAGAGCAATAAAGTTATCGTTTACATTTATACAATGGAAGTTGAGACACCTAATTTAATTTTAATTAAAATGCTGAATTATAAGGAATATCAAATCATTGCTAAGAATTTTCCCCATTAGAAATTTAAGTTGTGTGAATGATGAAGCTTTTTTGAGTTATTTGTTGTTAGGAATACCATGTGGCAATTAACCTTAATTTGCCAAATGAAATATAATCTCTTCTATGTTTTCTATGAAGTGTATGAAATGCATAAAAGTATTTTAATTCGAATTGCAATACAAGTCAATTAATGCGCTCTTCTACTTCTTTATGCAGCATGCACCAAAATTAATTTATTCGCATAAAAAGAAACCACGATTTAAATAAAACTTTTACCTCAACTTTGTAAAAGCAAAGGCCGGATTCATCCCTTGTGGTGACCAATTTTCCTAAATTTTTAGCACTCGTTAAGAATCCAATTGGGTACCGAGCCTTTGTTGATTCGTCCATGAATCCCAGTATCTGTGTGCTCAACAATGACACGTGGTCCTTATACGCATTGTACAGAGACATGTGAGTTGTGTTTCGGATGAGGATTTGCGGATGTGATGAAGCCGTGGTGTTTGTACAATCCAGTGACGAATGCAAGATCACGTCCCGAGGTGCTGGGATTGTTCCTTTGGTTATCAACTGTTATCAAATAACAAATAGGCATATTAGTCAGGTAAGTACTTATCGTAATAGGCATCATTGTTCAAGTTTTCCTTAGGTGAGGATATACATAGGTAGTTACCGAAAAACACAAAAGTATGCAACCAGTCAAGTTTTGAAAATCGGTCACCAACGAAAAACTTGGTGTTATTTCATGTAAATTACTTTCTATCGTTTACTTCGTTTATTGCCGCTATAGTAGAACTAATCCCAAAAAATCTCGGCTAGTTGTTTTTTGCATACAGACGACATTTTCTGACAAAATTGAAGTTAAATAAAAGTCTAGCTCCAACTCTAATTATTTTATTTTGTGTTTCCTTAAATTTTGAAATCCATTTTTAAACTACAAAACATTTTCCAATTTAACTCGACACGAAAATTGTTGCAACCATATTGAGCCCACCATTAATAAAAGCAAGGGAGGTCAACGGTTTGGCCCGAGATGAAAATTTGGCTTTAGTTTAAATCTGATCCTTCACTAAACCGCGTTAACTTAGTTACTCTCTAAATTTGACTATTTCCGCAACTAAATTGAAAACAATCTAGTTTAAAAGTAAAGTAAATCAAAAAATGGGTCGCTCAGTTTGAAATTATGTCATTACTCTACAAAACTGTCCTTGTAAAATCGAAAAAAAGCTAAAAAAGCCTGACCATCCGGATCATCTGAATTATATTTATTTCTTAATGAAGCCCGTATTTATATTTATTTGTTATGGATGCAGGAACAAAAATGATAACCGTACGGACATTGAACTAGATTTTAATTAATCAGTTTAAGATGGAAAAACTTCTGAGCACAGAAATTAAGCCCTAAAAATTAACGATCTCGATGCCGAGAATTACCCGTATGAGAATTAAATATTGCAATGAAGCCACTTGTTTTTCCAACGGTCGATGGTTATCGCATTTACGTCTCGTGTGAATAATCTTTTTTCGGATTGATTACACTTTTATTGGAAATTTACTGCAATAAGAAGCAAAGTAAAATTTGACTCACCTTAAAAGCTGGAGTTGATGTTTCATGTCCAGCGGCGTTAGACGAAGAGTATGAAATAAGTAGTAACACTGTAACAATTAGAATATGTGGATTGGGGTTTACTTTACCCCACCCCATCCTGAATCTCGTTCTACTATTCACAAAACAATTGTCAAAAATGAAGCAATTTTTAAAAAAAGTTATCCAAGTCGTTGTTTACACGGAGGCTTGTGCCAAACGAGTATAAAATATGTCGAAGGTTCTCTTATTATTTATCAACTTTTTTATCCATTCTGCTTGATTCATGCCATCTTTCCAAAGAGTTAATTTTATAGTAATACGTAACTTAATAAATTAAGGGCATTAATTTATTTAATGTCAGTGTAATATGGAGTTGCGACGTAATAGATGTATCTTGTCAATCACAGCTTGTTTCCACGAATTTGGAACCGGTTGGAACTGGATTTTGGGAAGACATCAATGTTTTTAATGTGATTGGATGGATGTACGCCAAACTTGGTGCTGGTGAAGCTTTATTTATTGACTTAATAATCCATTCCAATTGACTTGCCATCCTTCCAAAGATTAAAACTGGTGGTCTGGCATAAAGTAAATCGGTGTAAGACATAAAAGTTTGTAGTGAATCCCAACTTAGAATATTGTAATTCGTTCTACATTTAGATGAATGTTATCGTGGTCGTCTGGAAACATCTGCAGATATTTTCTTGAGCTGGTGACGCCTATTTCGTAATGCTTCTTCTCCGTAAAATATACTGAGCATTTTAAAGCATCTTTTTACTTAGCCAATCTTAATCCAATCCAATCTTAATGTTGCTCAATAAATTCATGAAGGACTGGACTAAGCAGCGGCTTAAGTTTGCTTCAATTCTCATAATATATTCAGCCACAAATCAGTCTGGAGAGTAGTATATTATCATAAACTGCGTACTGCATTTAATGATAAGGTTGGTAAGACTATTAAAAAATACTAACCTAAATTTGTTATTGCTTTATTTCAAAAACATCACCGGATCAGATCACATGTGAACCAAAGAAACGTTGCCATTTATATTTTACTTAGTAAAATGATGTACTCGTATTTCTTAGTAGATGATTAATTCGTAATCTGTTGGAAGTGAATTTCGTGGAAACATAAATGTTTTTAATGGGATTGCATGATGACCCCATTTGGCTGAATACTGCGCAAACACAACTGTCTATTTACGTAATTAATGTTATCTTAGTCGTTTGACTTTTTAATCCATTCCACTTGACTTAAAACAGAATTTGCCATCCTCGTAAAGGGTTTTAATGTGATTGCAAGCTAAACTCTGACACTCCGCAAATACTACCTTCATCCCGACTGAGGATGAACCAGATGAATGTTATCGTGGTCGTGATGTTGGTTGGATATTTTTCTTGAGCTGCTGAAACTAATGCGCAATTCTTCTTCTCCACGAAACTTTTATAATGTCAAAGCTTCGTATATGCATCTCTATAATTATCAGTTTCTCAACAAATTGATCAAGAGCAGAACTTAAAAGTAGCGGATGACGGCTACCTTAATATTAAGAATCTGAAAACGTCAAGCCATTATAAAGTTGCAGGACAGACAAACGGACTAATAAATTGCCCACCTAAATTGTTACATGTTAGCATCTAATAAAAAGATGAGCATCCACCATCCAAACCTCAGTTTGATTTTGGATTGCTTCAAGTTCTTAATTAACAAACTGTAAAGCTGAACTAGACAAAAATTGTCATTTTTAAATTTTATCCTTAAAGGTAAGCTCATTTGGTTTACATACCTAAATAAATCCTCCTCAGTTTCATAATAAGTGCATTAATTACATAAAATTACTTTAAATCTGCATACCATAACGATGGATTCTTAGTCGCGTGCAAATTTCCAATATTATCCTATAAATATGGAGTAAATAAACGAAAATATGACTTTTTAAAAATTATTGAAATTAAAAGTTTTCCATAATTTTGTTTCCAGCGACAACATGCGTCCTTGGTTTCCCAATCTTCCTTTTCTACTCGTAACCTTCTTCCATCATGCCACTTTCATCCACGCAGCCATCCCAACCCTCTCCCAGTACCTTATGGAAGCCACTACGCACGCCCAGAACAATATCTCATTCCACGAAGAGTTTGGTTTGCATAATACGTCGTTACTCAATCAATCCGACACAATACCTTCACCCTGGCTTGGTTTTCCGGATTTGGAGGAACAGTTCAATTCCACTTTTTCCCATTTGCCTGCCAAACTAAGCCGAAAGATGAAAAGGGAAGTCCAAGACGATGACGACGCCCCTCCTTCAATCCCTCCAAACGTGTGCCTCACCACCCCACAGGAATTGGCGTCACTTAACTCCGTCCTTTTCGAGACCCTCGTAAAAATGATGACCTTTTCCACCGACACTACAACCAGTTGTCACTCCCACACCACCCCGGCCCCTCCGCCCTCCACGTTGGACGACTGTCGCCTCTTAATCTCCTACATGGCAACCACGACTCGGAAGATTGCCTGTGAAAACGCCCTCCTTAAAAAGATGAATAGCGTGTCAGACAGCAACTACCTCAATCTGGAGGCCAAATATGAAGCAAAGATCCTAAATTTGCAGAGTGTTCTTGGCAAACTGAGGCAGAACAAGGGTCAAGTCGTGTCCCAACTGAAGTCAGATTATGATCAAAAGCTTCACCTCCTCCAGGCCAGGGTGACTGCGTTACTTAAAGAGGTTAAAGAGTTAAAAAAGGCGTTAAACCAGAAAATGATGACCCTCGTCGTGGAAAGGATTGAAGCATCCAAGTCCACTCAGGCTGTGGAAGAGTACCGAAAATTAACCATTAGTCGGGACATCTCCCTTCCGGCCATTTTGGAAAGGGTCTACATCCCCGGAAATAATGAGAGGGCCGGACAAATTGGAAAGTTTATTGCCAACTTGGCCTACATTGAAGAACAAATTGTGGCCGTGAACGCCTGGCAGGGTTTAATGAGAGCAAGGAATCAACTCACTTCTCCCTCCGTTCTAATTCTGCACTACCTTCTGGATAATGTCAGTAAAATGGACAAATTTCCAGAAGTTCTGGGAAGTCTTCGAACTCTAACACAAACCCTGAAGAATACTTTGAGGTCCCAAGCCGACTCTGTCCTTTCCACTATGGCGCACAACATAAAAAGCGGGGAGTATGCGGAAACCCTTGCATTCTCCACCGGAGCCAACACCTTCTCCTACTTTATTCCTTACACGGATACCGTTACCCGGGCGGCTTACACCGGATTGAACAGTCTGGATCAAATCCTCCCTTTTCTGAGAACGATACCCACCATCTACCCCAAAATCCCGATGTTCACCTCCCTCCTAAAGGTGATGAAGGAGCGGGGACACCTCTACTCTGAAAAGGGACTCGAAGTCATCTACACCATCTCGCAATGGAGTAATGTAGCATCGGATGCCGGTCTTGCCCAAGAAATTCCATCCACTCTAAACCTGTTTGGAGGGAAACACTGCGTCTTTAAGAATCTCGACAAAAGTAACGAATTTCTTGCTGCATCCTCGGAAATTAGACACTCTGGGGAACGCCGCCTGGTTGTGACACATCCAAATAGTTGGTCTGAAGGAAACAATGCGAAATGGATACTTAAATCTCAGGATTGGGGAAAAACCTTTGAAATATTGAATGTCCAGTATGGCGAGTACCTCTATGCGGCGGGAGACTACTACAAGTATGATAGTGACAGACGAAGCGTGTTTACCTGGGTTCCGGGTGGACGGGTGACGCAAGGGGTTTGGGAGTTGGAGCCATATTCCAACGGAGGGAAATTTAAGGTTAAAAACGTTGCTCATGGAGAGAAGCTGTACGCTGCGACGGACAGGTTTCAATACTATAAGGATTGGAGAAGGGTGTTCACTTGGGGTAAAAAATGGGAGGACCACAACGATGAGTATTGGACTATCAGGTGTGGATAGGTTTAGATTTAACAAGAGATGAGATGATTAAATTTCAGGGTGACGGGATTGTTGAAATTTATCTTACAAATAATGCATACACATTTTTTAAAAATAACCTAAATAAAATAATAAATTATTATTTATTCTGTTCCTTGTTCTTTTAGAATTAGAATTCACCCTATTAGAAATTCGCATGGAAATCTCGCCAGCTATGTCATATTATTAGTTTACAAGATTTAAATAAAATACCTAAACTTTCATTCTGCCTCACACCCTTCACAAGCTGTGTCGTCATTGGTCGCACAACGCATGACTTAAACGGTATTGTAATAAATTGAAATATTGGGTACTATTTCCAATAAAAATGGGTTTGCTGTTGAATGTATTTTTATTTCGGTCAATATCTGTACACTTAAAAACAAATTCTAAAATTTTTCAAATCCTTGGCAAACCGGAAATAAGTCAATAAACCCGTAAATTAAAAATATAAAACACATGCACAAAATATATTTATTATTTTTATTTACTCGGACAAGAGCTTTGGCAATGGTCACGGAATGACCGGGCATGCTAGCTGTTAACACATGGCAAATCAAAGCACAAGGTCTTTTTATATTTAACAATTGTCTGTCGTGACTCCAAAGGCTGAACGGAGCACGCCTAAGGAAAAGCTCATTTCAAATGCATAAATTCCGGTGGTACCAAATGTAATTCATTCATTCTAAAAGTAAAACTGTGCAGTGAAGTAGTCTACCTTTTAGTACTGTTTGGACGACACTTCACAGTTTTGAATTCTCTTAAATTAATTCAAACTTCGAAATATTATCCGTAAATTTATCTCCTACAAGCATTGTTCCAAAGCTGCACTGAAATTTACACTTTTTTTTATATCATTTCTGCAACTGAATGTGAACAGAAGAGCATACTTAATAGAGCTCCACTCAAATCAATTTGATCCACGCTTTATTTCCATTTTTGTTGATCCCAACAAATAATCAAACTATTTAAAAAAAAGTAGTATAAAGTATGAGCTCTCATAACTAAATTGTTCCCAACTAAATATAAAATCAGAAATGTGGGAAAATAATCCAAGTATATTTTGGGTGCTATTAATTTTACCCAGATCTACCGCCAAATTTGAAAGCCAAAAAAATTTCAAGATGAAACGTGCCGGAGTGTATAAACCTCCAAAAGAAACAATGACAATGGAAGGCTGCATTTTGAAATTGTTCATTCTGTGTAGTGGTGCGGCAACAATTGCAATATTTGTCGGTGGTGCTGAATTGGGCTACCATTTTAAAGGAAGGGTTTTCCAGTATTTTCGTTGTTTGGTTAGAAGATCACAGAAGCTTTGGGTGAGTTTGTGGTTGAGACAAAAATTTATTGTCTGGGTAATGTAGGATCCAACAGACATAAATAAAGATAAGGATAAGACATCCGTACGCTCCGGCAAGTACCTACTGTTGTGAGTAGTTAATTATTATTGTGTGTGTAATTTTAGTGACTTTTTGCCAGTAATACACTGCTTTTCATCTTAACATTTCAGTCATGTACATTAATATTGTAATAATATAAATGCTTACAAATATTTTTAAAAAATAATAACGAGTTCGATTTGTTATTTTATCCCAAATAAAGTTATTAAATAAGTAATAAACATCTCTTCACTTATCTTTTTAATTGATTAATTTTTGAATTTTTGGAGAAATTTTTTTTATGCATGCAAAATTCCAATTAAATATTGGATATTATGTTTGTCTTTTTAATGATATTATTGGGGTGCGTGATGCCGAGACCAAGGCCAAGGAACGGATACTGGATAATGTCACCCTGGAAGATGATGAGGATGCTGCAACAGCTACCAGTGACCTAGACCATGGAACAAAGACACCCTGCCATTCTTCTAAAAAAAGAAAGGTCGACCCAACTGTGAGTCATCAAATAATGTTTAAGCCTCTACTCTGAAACTGTACACTAATTAATCCCTTATTTTCTTTAGATCAACCCTCCTGACCCTGTCCCTGCACCCACTTTGGCGTCTTCTAAAGTAGCGACGACAAGTGTTTTCCAACTTGGTCGATCCCCTGCCGAATGTGAAGCAACTCAAAGTGTTCAATGGACCATGGCTGAATTCCAGGATTTGGTTTCACCCTCAAATTCCCCATCTGTGAGAGAATTATCAATTGTGTCCAACTGCGATGTAGACATCATCCCCTTCTTATCGAACTACTATAAAAATATATTACTGCCCAATCTAACAATATTGAAAATCCACCACTTTGTCTCCAAATCCAGTCGGGATATCAATTATTCCACTCAGCTAATCTCCGTCCTGTCTGCATCTCCACTTTTGCGTAGGATCGAAATTTGGTACAAGTCCCAAATAGATTTAGACACATACCTCGATGTCCTGGACTCCATCCCAGCCTTGCCATCCTTGACCGCTCTTATCTTTCGTCACCAGGATACGTGGGTGGCCCTGGAGGCCTCTGATTTAAAGGGATTGGGACGGATCGCCGCACCAAATCTGAGATGGCTCCACCTCGCTTGCAACATTTTGGTTCGAGGAGATGGAAAGGAGATTAAAGTCGCTTTCAAAAACATGCTCCAAAGATTATCGAATCTGGTCACGCTGGAAATTGAAGGATGTTTTGTCACGCCTGTAGCCAATACCTGGGCAAAAATTGTCCTGGATTTCCCAAAGTTGGGCTCTCTCCGAAATTTTTTAGCTGGGAGTAAATTGTTTTCGATACTTTACAACTTTGGAGACGGTGGAGCAAATGCCAAAAAAGAAGAAGAGGAAGATTCTAGTTATCAATGGGGATCCTGGTCAGAGACAAGGGGAACGGGTCGAGCCAGAGAGAGAGCTTGTCGTGGACAGAGCTGAGGATTATTTGCCAGTGTCCATCATTTTTCCTGGGATAATGCCTCGCCTGCAGAATATCCGCCTTGGAGTTTAATACGAATTCCAAACCCTTTATTTCTCAGAACTACCAATTTTGAAGATATTTCTAGTCGGCAGCAACTGGGCTCAATCTTACCCGGCCTATTTTCAACCTGCAAAGGGAAGGAAGAGCATTAGAACTATCTCAAGTGGAGAAGCTCCAATTACCTGACTCCTTCCAGGACTGCTTCCTGATTAGTGAGATCATGCCCCATTTCCGGAACCTGACCAATATCTTCATTATCCTGCCTACGGTGAAATTTCTCCGTGGATTTGCCAAAACAATGGCAACCACGGGACCGGAATCATTTCAGCATTTGTCGTTGAAAATTCAATTTGATTTTGCTTCATCCTTGGAGTCCTGCATTTTGGACGGAATTGTTAAACCGAGTGAAGAAGAGATTAAGCAAATTGAACTACTGAAAGCTTATCCGCATTGGAAGGATTATGTGAAGGAAAACCAAATCGAGGTCCCGGAAGAGGATCCAGAGGAAGAAGATCCAAACAAGTTTTGTGGGCTTGGAGTCCTTTTTAAGAACCTCAAAACTTTCAGCGTTTCCCATCTTCGGCGGACTCTGAGACTCCCAAAAGGACCCAGCCATTGGATTGATGATGCTCATCCAGAATTCACAAACATCTGATTGGACTTGTGGAGTATCCTTTTTCTAAAGCGGTGGAGGCCGCGTGTCCTTCAACAATGAAAGTGATTGTTTGGAGAGTAGATGTGAGTAGATTTTCGAATCTGAGTTTTGAATCTAAATTTCGAGATAGTTTTTGATTTCATTAATTTATGGATTGTTGTTTTTAGATGTCTCAGGTTGCGAGCGATTTCAATTTTGAGGTTATTGGAACTCGAACTACAGTGCTATTGGAGTTCACGGCTCCGGTAAAAGAAGAAAAGAAACTGGAAAATAGTAAATAAGCCATAAAATTATGCTTTTGTAAATTTTTAAAATTTGAGCAACGGTAAACTATTATAACGTAGTTCTTTGGATCGTTGAAGTTCACTTAAACATTATTTTCGTTTTTATCTCCTTTTCATTTTAGGAATTGACTAAATAAATTGCTTATTAAAAATTTGTGTTATCTTTGCTTCATGCTGTTCCGAGGTTTAATATTGAAGTATTTAAAGCCAGTGAAACTCAAAATGATACTTGTTAATAAGAACGCATTGGAATTTATTTTCCAGGCTCCACACAATCCAGGTAATCATTAAAACTAATGAATATTATGATTGTACACATTATTGTGAACATTTTCATGCCAAATATGACTTGTATCTCGTGAATTTTAGAAATTTGACATTTCTGCATGAAATGAATGTAAAATAAGTATTGTATGCCATGATTACTATTAATAACCAAATTCTTTTACTCTTGCCCCTAACAAATCTTGCAATCATGGAAAATTTACTTTCTCAACACTTTTTACATACATTTCATGCAGAAATGTCAAAATCCCTAAAATTCATGAGATTCAAGTCATGTTTGGTATCAAAATGTTCACAATTATGTGTACAATCATAATATTCATTAGTTTTAATGATTAACTGGAGTATGTGGGGTCTGGAAAAGGAATTCCAATGCGTTCTTATTAACAAGTATCATTCTGCCTCATTTAATTGAGTCCGTTAAAGCCAGTCAAGAGCTATTGGATATAACCAATAGAATCCATTAAAACCACCAATAAAATCCAGCTGGTTAAAGCCATCCGATACGCTGAGTGAAAGTTCCAGACCGAAAAAGTGCAGACTTCATATATAACCATAACCAACACTACTTTTTGGTTTATCCATATCCTATTTTGATCATGATTCGGTTGCTGGAGGTGTTGATTGGGAAGACCAAGAATAAGGATGATGAGTGAATTGAGGACTCTAAATGGGCTCTAATAAACTCGGTATTGTAAAAGTTTATATTGTATTGTTGTGAGTAGAATATGTCCTGGAATAGTTGTAACATGTACCAAAGATGAATAAGAAGTCATACGCGTCCACTCTATTAAAAAACTAATACCAAAGTAATTTGACATTCAGATAGGACAAAAACCCGTCATAACAATAATTGTGGTTTTATAAGAATCATATAACGGGGATTGCCTACAACCAGCCAAGCCCGTGGATTTGCGGTGGAGAGTGAGTGTGGTCAAAGACAAATTTTTTATATTTACTGGGTCACCATTTCACATTCAAAACTGCACCTGCTCCGAGGAAGCATCTTTTTTTTGCTTTGAAAAGAGTTATTGAGAAGATTTTGTCAAATTTTTTAAGCATTAAAGTTGAATCGGATTCTGCAACCTGCAGTCTTACTATACTACCACAAATGACAAGCTCATAAAACCGCATGAATTTACAATGCCTTAAAAAACTAAAAACTTTTTTATTCCTTGTGCAGTTCCTCTCCGACTCTTGAATTGAAGGCATTCTCTTAAGAATAGCTTGAGGAATAGTTTTAGAATAATTATTCACACAAGAAGGTTTTGGGGTGAGTAGTTTTGTGTATAAAGAAATATTTCCCTAAATAGTCAACTCTGCAAAAAAGTGGCTGTCCCATTTTGAAGCGTGTTTTATTAGTGGAACGAGTCAAGACATTTATCACGTCCTGATTTGCATAATTTGTGTGTGTCAATTGACAAGCTCTTCAGAAAGAAGGGTAATAAAAATTAAAATCTGCATAAAGAGGCATTATATAGGTACAGCATAAAATTGCTACTTGAAAATCTTTCAGGCAGTGGAAGTACTTTGGCTAGAAGTACTTTGGCCTGAAAACGTATAATTTTATTTTTGGCTTTATGGAACATTTGTGTTCTTCATTTGTGTTGTAGGCTCCAACGATTTAAACGCCTTTGTGATTGTGACTTTTTAACAAATTAGATTACACATTCCAGCAAAGCGACAGCCTCTCAAAAAGTGTAGTTACTGTAACACGATTGAATTGGACACGTCCTGATTTTCATGAGGAATATTGAGGATCTTATAGGTCTAGATAACGGGCGTCCCTTATGGGAATTTTTTTAGGAATTTTAAAAGGACAGACTTGCACATTGCAGACGGCATTTTACAACCAAAAATTCCATGGCTGAGTGATTCTTATTTCATTGAAGTGAGCATGTTCTGATTTGCATAATTGACTGTAACAAGTCAATTGACCCAGTTGCAGTTGCGTGCCTGACTCTGTAAATCCCTATCCATCCATTTTAATCAGAGTCAATCACTCATCACTACAGATATCACTGGAAATTTTTACAAAACCCAGTTCCAGATGTATGTAATATGTCAAAATGTATGTTTCACACGTATGAACCATACTCACGAATTGGTTACGAATGTCAAAACCTCACTCACCCATGAAACCAGCCAGGGTCACATCACATCCAGGAAATGGAACAAGTGGCAGTTTGTAATCTCACTGCATAAAGAGCAGAGCTATCATTATTGCTAAACTCATTTACAATTTACGAGATAACTGCATTTAAAACAAATACTGCTTACATTTCCCGACCACAGGTAATACTAAGTTGCATAGGTTTTACCCGGAAAGATAGGAGTTGACAGGCTAATCAATCTCAATTAGAAAAGGTACAGCCACCGGTTGCGTAACCTACATTTAAATAAATATAACGGCACAATTGTCACTTTCTTAGTTATTTCCTTATTTGCAGTGACATTGTTCATTACTGGATTTTGAAGAATTTACAGGAATTTCCAGACACCATGCACCTCAACAAAGTGAAGAAGGTGAGAAAAATGAGAATTATTTATTACTCCACCCGGAAAAAGGTTTCTTGTTCCAGTTTCCCAATCCACTATTTTTACACGTCACTCCTAAAAAACAGACCAGCTGTGTCTCTTCCTCTAATAAACTGTCCTCTTTAAAAAAACACTCTAAAAAACCTCTAAAATAATATTAATAAGTCTACCACCCACAAAATGGGCTCCCCAAACCCCGCCACAACCCCACCTCTAAATAATACTGACTCTTCTTCTTTCCAGCCCCCCACCACTTCCACAAATGTCCTCGCCCAACCCCACCACGTCTCTAGAGACGGCCGGGGCCAGATCTTGGGTCATTTAAGGGGTTTTAGAGGCTGCACGGTGTGGTTTACAGGTAATTAACTAATAATTAACTATCTTGGCCAATAATTAAACGTTGTAATTAACTCCTAGGCCTCTCCGGCGCCGGAAAAACCTCAATCTCTTTCGAACTGGAGGCTTTTCTGGTCGCCGCCGGCATTCCGACCTACGCCCTGGACGGGGACAATGTCCGCACTGGCCTCAATAAGAACCTGGGATTCTCCAAGGAAGACAGGGAGGAGAATATAAGGAGGGTGGCAGAGGTCGCGAAACTATTCGCGGATAGCGGTGTCGTGGCGCTGTGCAGTTTTGTGTCGCCGTATAATAGGGTGAGTTAATTGTGTAGTAAGTTAATTAGCATTTAATTGACCTCCTAACTAACAATTAACTATTAGGATCGTGAGCTAGCCTCCCAAATCCACACCACCTCCGGCCTCCCCTTTTTCCAGGTTTTTATCGACACCCCCTTCTCCGTCTGTGAGGAGAGGGACGTCAAAGGGCTCTACAAGAAGGCGAGGGAAGGGAAGATCAAGGGGTTCACGGGGATAGACCAACCCTATGAGGCTCCCACTGACCCCGACCTCAGGTTGAAGACGGTGGGCTGCTCCGTCAAGGATAATGTGATGGCCGTGGTCAAACTACTGGTGGAGAAGGTGGCTTATTAACTTAATTAAGTGGCTAATTAGCTAATTAACCACCTAAAATAAATAAATTCACCCACAGAACATCCTCCCAAAGGCCCTCCTCCACACGACCAACATTCCGGAGCTGTACCCAAATCCTCCCACCATTCCAACCCCTCCAAAACTAAATATCTCCACGGTATCCCTCCAATGGCTCCAAATCATCTCGGAAGGCTGGGCCACGCCCCTCAGAGGCTTCATGAGGGAAGACCAATTCCTTCAAGCACTCCATTTCAATGCACTGGTGACTGATGAGTTGGCCACGATGCCGGTGGCCATTGTGCTCCCAGTTTCCACGGAGGACAAGGAACGGCTGGAAGGTGCTCCGGTGGTCTCGTTGGTCTATGAGGGCAAGGTCATGGCGGAGATGGAGGGACTCGAGTTCTACAAACATCGGAAGGAGGAAAGGGTGGCGAGACAGTTTGGAACGACGAGTCCCAAGCAGCCCTACATTAAGGTGAGTTAAATAATTGAAGTTAATTAATTAGTTAATTATTTTAACTAAATCTTTATCCATCAGATGATCTTGGACTCTGGGGACTGGCTGGTGGGTGGAGAAGTCCGGGTATTTTCTAGGATAACCTGGAACGACGGGTTGGACCAATATCGGCTCACACCGAATGAGATTAGGAAGCGGGCCCAGGAAATGGATGCGGACGCCGTGTTTGCTTTTCAGCTCAGGAATCCCATTCATAATGGACATGCCTTGTTGATGCAGGTGGGTTAAGTAACTAGTTATGCCTTAATTGTTGGGCAATTTAACTAGTTAATTAACTCATCAATCATTTTATAAACTGCAGGACACCCTCACCAAACTGGAAACCACGTACGGCTACAAGAAGCCTGTCCTCCTTCTTCACCCTCTCGGCGGCTGGACCAAGGATGACGACGTTCCACTTCCAACGAGGATTAATCAGCATTTGGCTATACTAGAAGAACGGGTATTGGACCCGGATAGGACCATATTGGCTATATTTCCGAGCCCGATGCTTTACGCGGGGCCGACGGAGGTGCAGTGGCATGCGAGGTAAGTTTACTTTTAAATTTACTCGAATTTATTGTATTAAAACTAATTAATCAATTACCCACCCCACTCAGAGCCCGTCTCTCCGCCGGCGCCACCTTCTACATCGTCGGCCGCGACCCCGCCGGCATGCCGCACCCGGAAAATCCCTCCAAAGACCTATTTGACCCCACGCATGGCTCCCGTGTCCTAAAAATGGCACCAGGCCTGGCCGGACTTGAAATCATCCCCTTCCGGGTGGCTGCCTATGACAAGAAAAACAAGAGGATGGCCTTTTTCGACCCCAGTAGAAAAGAGGACTTTGATTTCGTTTCCGGGACGGTTATGAGGGGTGGGTTTTGTCATTTAAAAAATTTCTAGGCTTAGAAACTTTTGCTAATTTCAATTCTTATTATTCAGGTCTGGCACGCGACGGAAAATCCCCACCGGACGGATTCATGTCCCCAAAGGCTTGGGCCGTGCTGGCCGAGTATTACAGGGGGTTGAGGTGACTTTGGGTTTGAAGTTTATGGATTTTAAATTACTGACTTGTGCTAAAATAACATAACTCTCGGTGCATATAAAAGTTTTAATTTTATGGAAAAACCCGTAAATAATTATTACACCCTCTTCCTCACCACCATGGGCACGTCAAAAAACAAGTTCAACCATGAATAAAGCACCTTGAGTAGGAGTCTAATTTGTCGTTTATAAAGTTGACCAGGTCGCTCCCTAGTTTTGCAAGAAAGGTCCCAGTTTCTCTGTCATCTCTCAAAACACTGGAGCCATTTCGAAATGAATAATATTAGCAACTGGGCCTGCCCCCTTGGGAATGGATGGTGTGGGTGTGTCCTAAATCACTGGATTGACCAGTGATTAGAGTCTTGTTTCTTTTTCCTTGTTGTTGGATTATAACCTCCCCACTAATCACGGTCAAACTTATATTAACCAGCTCGGTTGGGAGGTAGTTTTCCAGTGAGAGGCCGGGAAAGTCGGCCACGAATATGGCGTCCATGGTTGAATTTACTTAAACTTTACTTTCAAAGAATGGTCTGCAGTGAGAGTACTCGACTAGTAGGGGTAGAATCCAAGGGGTGGGGTGGACAGGGGACCAAGGGGCCGTCAGAATGTCGAACTAGTTCATTTATTCATTAGTTTATTATTTTATTAAGTACAAATCCTTACCCTGGGGTCGTATATCCTCTGCTGAAACCGGCTGTTTAAGGATTTCCAGATGTCGTAGTAGACTTTTATATTGGTTACGTTATGACGGGCGAGGTTCCGGGCGATGCAGTGGGAGTGTTGTTGGTGGTTTAAGGAGAAAGAGTTTATATTTAAATTTAATTCACCTCTAATCTCACACAACTCACCACGGCCATATCCGCATGCGAGCTCCATCGGTCATTAGTCACCCAAATCTGCAAAGTTATTGTTAAAAGTTGTTTAACTGATTAGAATAACGGAATAACTGCACCCACCCCCGGATCCAACCAGCGCTCCTCCCCAGCACTAGTCCGGACTGTAATTTTCTGATGCAGCGTCTCCCAGGAGTTGACCATCATGTCCCAGGAGTAGCCGTAGAGGCCGGGCGTCCAGTTGTTGTAGCCCTGGAAGATTTATATGCATTACATTTACTTGAGGAAATGCAAATTGTACAAAAGTATCCCACCTTAGTTATAAAATGGGAAAAGGGCAGGAAAATCTGGACAATAACATAAAAAATGATGAGCAGCACGGTCCTTTTTTGTTGGGGAGTTAGATTTGTTGGATTTGGACTGGTTTTTGAACAAGGTTCCATTTTCCTGAAGAGTTAAAGTTGAAGTTAACATTGACGAACCTAGTCAGGAATTTCGTAAAAAAATACCTAAACCGTGTCAAAGGGAACCACCCCGGTTCCCAGAATATGACGAGGGATGCGAGGCAGACGTAGGGGAACATTCCTGGTAAGTTATTATATATTTTAACGAAACGACCACATCAAATCCCTCACTTTGAATGATGATACTTACCAAAGATCACACTGTTCATCCCGTGAAAGAGAAGGGACAAGAATATTCCAAGCTTTTTGGTTTCCTTGAAATTTAGTAGGAACCCCACTGACAAGTCGTAGGAGAGGCCTAAGGAGAGAAGAACAAGTCTGTTGAAATTACGTCAAATTAATTAATACACTAACCTACCTCCCAAATGTACGCCAAACTCGATAACCCTCCGGTCCAACAAAAACATTAAGATACATCTCAAACCCCTACCCAAAGATCCCTCTCTTCCCGAGTCGCTTCATGGACCACCCACCCACCCAATCACAGTCCAATTTCTTGATCCCCGCAAAGAAATAGAGGATGAAGAGTTGGAATTTGAGCAAAGTATAGTTCCAGAGTGGGACGGGACTTGATTCTCCTTTTAACAGGGAGTCCATGGACCTGCGGAGGCAGTTGTTAGGTTAGGAAACCGTCTCCCATTGAATTAATAAGAAAACAATGCTTACACTGCTCCTCCTGCCCCACCCACCCACAAAATGAGGACTAACAGTCCAAAGAGGTAGAAGTGGTTGTTCCAACGGGATTTGTCCAGGAGGAAAAAGTACATGTAAATCCCCAGATAAAGGGGGCAAGCTATGTTGAACTTGTAGCCGAGTGAGATGGCCAGCGAAGCTGGAAACAGGTTTAATTCATAAGAAGGTCGTTAAAGAACCTTGATAAGTAGTAACTTAAGCACTCACCACCCCACATTAGGGAGTAGAGGACCCCAGCTATGGGTAGAGTGACGGGTCGCACCCACTGGAACAAGGGAAAGAAGCAGTAGTCTCGGTCGCCAAAACGGAGATCGGCGTCTTCCAGGCCGCGTTCCTGGAGGGTGTCCAGGGAGAGGAGGAGGCCTGAGAGGAACATTATAATGCCAATGATGAGATAATGAATCGCTTTTGCTTTACTGAAAATAGATTTACTCATCCCTTTACACAACTGCCAGTCCAGTCATTTTATTCATTTCATCTACTTTCCATTTCAATTACTGCTCAAAACTTCCCCATACGTTGCGGTCGGATGGCATGCCCACGGAATGCAACTGGAATAAGTAGAATTTGTTCTTTAAGAATGGTCAACATTTGACTAGCAGCTTATTTCCCCGAGGATGACTTGAGCTACAAACAACCAAATTTATTAGACAAATTCACCATTGACAACAAGCCCAAACAAGCAAGAAACTACACACAGACAAAATTACTTGTACAGAATAAATTTTGCAACTATTGTGAAGCGCATATACCACATGTAACTCGGTCTGATTTAAACACTTGATGTTTTACAATCTTTCATCCTGCAATGTTAAAGTTATGTTATGACAGATAAATGTTCAATTGTGTTGTGTAATCGTTCAGAGAAAAGGTCAATAATTGGTTCTGAAAGCAGATATTTTCTATTTCTCCTCGTTAACGAATCTGTATGTTTGTAATAAAATTCAAATGAAAACCACGAAATACAATCAAAATATCGAACCAAATTTAATTAATATGCCGCTGCTGAAAAGAGACATCAAATATTTGTTAAAACACGAGCTAATATCTAAGTGCACGTAATGTGTAATTCGTCTTGTAAATGAATCGCATTTAGTTATCAACTTCTCAGTTTCTGATACATACTATTGTTATCGGTCGTCAGTGTTTCAAGCTCCAACGCTTGTCGGCATTCAAATTTTTTATTTTTGACTCGCAAATCAAGATAAGGGATGTTATTTGACGATTCAATTTCCACTCCACTCTTGTTGAAAGTATCACTACAATAATTCTGCTTAAAAAATATAAATCATTCAACATCAAAGAGCCTTTGCTGTAACATGGATCGAAATCAATCTATCCAGATAGTTAACAAAGGATTATTTCCTGCGGCTACAAAGGCTAAATTGGACCTTGAAAATGGTTTAAAAAAATCTGAAAGACATCGTAGAAATTGTCTCGTTATAAAAACACTGGCGACTGCAATAGAATTTGTGGGAACTGTAATTACCCTTACCACACTTGCATTATCCCCAGTCATAGAGGGATCTTTGACTATAATAGCCGCAAATTTGGGATTAGTAATAACTTTGCTTTCTCTACTCATTTACCACGGGGTCACTGCCTTTGATGAACAAATTATACGGGAATCAGATACTGCTAAATTACTACAGATACAACAACATTATGAAACAACAAAGTCACTGTGCCTGGATTTTGTGTCGGATGAAATTGAACAGTTATTGTAAGGGAAGAAGGCATTCCATTATGTAAAATATTTTAAAAGTAAAATTTACAGATACAGCGACACTGGTGAATACCTGCGACAAGATTACATTGTGGAATGGGCGAAACTAAAACACTTTCGGGATGAAAAAGTTTCACGTGCAAATTTACGGTATTCTTATTTTCCAAACATTGAACAATTAGTCAAATAATTTTAATCATATCTAATAATAAAAATCTTTGTAGAGACGGAGACCACATTTATCAACTGACTTTCAGCATTGCCAAACTGTCTATGGTTTGTCATCACGGAATATATATTGGACGTGACGCAGTCACAGGAAAACAATTGGTCGCCGATTTTGGATCAGTTTCTTTAACCAACCCAGTAATTCGACCTCTGAAGGATTTCCGTGGTCGATGGAGAACCCTGTATCGTCGAGATTACAGAGGTTATTCCATACCAGCTGAGGAAACGGTGGAGCTGGCAAAACATACCATAGCTGAAGGAAATTGGCAACGTTATCATTTGTCCAGCAATAATTGCGAACATTTTGCGACATTTTTAAAGCTCAAACGTAAATGGTCCGGTCAAATTCAGAACACACAACAAATACCAGCATACCTATTTTGTTGACAAGTCTAGCTCAACTGATTCTATTAGTAGCTGTCACAACCAGTGTGGAATACTATGTTTCAAAGACTTCTTGGATTGATGGAGTATCTCGCATACTTCATAATTTGGGCTTCTTTAGTTTTAGATTTTTTTCTGTGGAAAAAAATGATATTTGACAAAGAATTCAGTAGAATTACAATGGTTTACATTGGACTGATTATGAGTTTCAAGACGATATGTCATATTAAGGAACTGGTGGAAGATTACAAAGTTATTCAACCCAATATCAGCTCAATGAAGGCTTTTATAAAATTCATTGAAAATGACTTGGTCGCGTATCAAAATGTGTTGGATTGTTTAACCGTATTAGAGATTGGTGAACCTTAACAGGTGCAGTTAATAAATCTTATTTTCTACGTTCCAATTTCATTGACAGAGAGACCACACTGGTCACTCAAAACTTTTGTGGAGAGCAAATTGTTTCTTTTCTTATGCTATCGTAATTTCAACGTGCTTAGTTAATTAATTAGTGTAAGAAACCAAACTATTGCATAATTTAATTAAATATTATGCAACTATTATATTTACAATTACATTTCTTGGGTAATAAATGTAGCAAAAGTTTCAAAATGCTCATAACCATTTTCTTTGTAATTGCTTCATTCTTGTGCTCGCATTTGAAAGTAATTTTACATTGTAAATTTTTGTTTTTCATTGTACATTGTGTGAAAAGTAAAATATGAATCACTACCACAAAAATTGTGGCGTTGAATTGAACAGGAAGTGAGCATAGTTAAAGTATTTTATTTCGACACCAAGACAAGAGACTTCAAAAGCTTGAATTTGTTACAAATGTCAACGGGACGGATTTTTCTTGATTGTTTGCAAAATAGCGCAAAGATATTTCCCAGTCCGAGAAGATGCTCAAGAAAAGACCTTGCTCGATTTTGTCTTG
>JAAXNX010000392.1:0-31104 GCA_036491905.1 Folsomia manolachei
CCGTTTTTCCTTATCTTGGAGTCGCCTCCTTCCTGACGGCACTACAAACTTGGTCAATTCCAAAGGAGTCGAGTACTATAATAACCTGATAAATCTTCTCATTAAGAACAGGATAAAGCCCGTGATAACATTGTATCATTGGTAAATTAACAACCAATTAAGTCACAAGTGTCTATGCATGCTTACAAAATTATGTTTGCTCTATCATTTTCAGGGACCTACCCCAAAACTTGCAAGAAATTACTGGTGGCTGGCCAAATGAGGATATGATCCAATATTTCGTGGCGTATGCGGAATTTGCATTTTCACAATTTGGCGATAGGGTTAAAACGTGGCTGACTTTTAATGAGGTAAGAGATGTCAAGAAATTTTGGTGATGTTAAAGTTTCTTAAATAAATTGATTGGATTTTTAAGCCTTGGGTCTCATGTCTGATGGGGTATGGGGACGGGTTATTTGCCCCTGGTACGGTATCTTTACCTTATCAAAGTTAACCCCTTTTGGAAAAGGTTTCTAAAATAGTTTTTAAAATTTTTGAAGGAATCCAAAATTTGGCCCAACTTCCCTACGCTTGTGCCCACACCATAATCAAGTCCCATGCAGAAACTTATCGGATGTTTGACACCAAATTCCGAGCCCAGTTTGGAGGAAAAATTGGAATTGTGATTGATTCCTCGTGGTTTGAACCCAAAGACGGAAACAATCCCCAAGATATCTTGGCTGCGGAGAGGGCACTACAATTTAAAGTGAGAAACTTTACTAAATTTTGGAGAACACGACTAATTTTGTCCCCAATTTTTAGCACGGTTTTTTCGCAAGTCCTCTAATTTATGGGAAATATCCCGACATTGTTCGAGAATACGTGGACCGGAAGAATAAACTTGGAGGAACATCCCGGCTTCCGGAATTTGATGGAAAATGGCCAGAGTTCATTAAGGGT
The DNA here is from genome assembly GCA_036491905.1 of Folsomia manolachei. NCBI lineage: Eukaryota > Metazoa > Arthropoda > Collembola > Entomobryomorpha > Isotomidae > Folsomia > Folsomia manolachei. Next base: position 940 of record JAAXNX010000392.1, read on the forward strand.
AGGTGCAAAAACTATGCAATTATTGCTATCAAACAATGGGCAAATTACTCAATCACTGCAAATTTAGGCACTGTCGACTTCCTCGGCCTAAATCACTACACGACGGAGCTAGTTTCCTCTAAATATAGTCAAGGATCCACAAGTTGGTACGATGACCAGGAATTGTCCACCCATCAAGATCCCAGTTGGCCAAAATCTGCTTCCTCCTGGTTGCGCGTTGTCCCCTGGGGATTTCGAAGGGTTCTCAATTGGATAAAGGACACCTATGATAATGTGGAGATACTCGTGACAGAGAATGGATTTAGTGATTCGGGGGGTGACGATTGGAATGATGATGGTAGAGTGGAATATTTTAAGTCCTATACGAATCAGTTGCTAAAAGCAGTTACAATTGATAAGTGTAATGTCACGGGATATTTGGGTTGGAGCTTGTTGGACAATTTTGGTAAGGTTTTATCTTAAGGTTGTCCTACTTCTGTATTAGTTTGTATGAATTACATATTTTTTTAATATTCTAGAATGGCAAAGGGGATACTCAGAACGGTTTGGGGTTCATTGGGTAAATTTTTCTGATCCAGAAAGAAAACGGACCCCAAAAAAATCTGCAACCTTTCTTAAACAGTTATTTACTAAGAACGGATTTGAGAAAGGAGGAAATGAGGAATTATAAAGAATAAATTGCAAATGAATATTGTGATATTAATTATTAATTAAAATTCAGACCATTACATGTATTAAACGACAAAGTATAAACTGATTTCTTATTACGGCATGAAACAATTTAGCCATTTACAGACAAGAAAATTATTTGTTACAGGAAATTTGGACATGTAAACTTTGTAATATATTACAAATGTAATCAAGGTATTATTTTATACAACGAACAAGTAAATTTGGGAAACGATTTGCATTACGAAGCAATTATAACAAGTTAACCAACAAAATTTTGAGGTTACGATACAAGAATCGTACAAAAAAGCTCTAAAGTGAATTTTTATCAAACCTTTTCCTATCAATGCGGAACAAATACCCAGCCCAAGTTTCAGAAATGCGCAGTCCAGGTTTTTGTTTCAAACTTCGGATGTATTCTTCAGTTTCATGGTACTTGTCATTGTCCAGTTTGAAAATTTCGACGGTAGAGTTTTTCAAGACGGATTTTAATAGGTCGATGTTTTTTCCACAGCGTCCATACCCAGTTGAGACAAATTTCTTGAGATTTTTCAATTTTTCGAAAATGGCGTCGCTTTTCCAAAGAGGAAGTTGGCCCTCAATTTTCAGTTCAGTTAAAGAGGCTGGAAGAAGATGGACGTTCTCAATTTTTGACTCTTTTCGATCCGTTGAAAACCAGCTCCATTCTCGATTGTCGATATCCATGTCCAACGCTTTCAAATTGTGACAATCCTTAATCATGGCGCAGTCAAATCCACAGGTTTTCATCTTGTAGATCCCACTATCCACTCGAAGAGACATTAGCTGGTTCTGGCAGGCTGGTATGAATCCTAACATTACAGACATCTCGCTATCAACGAATGAAATTGTTACGGCTTCCAGTTTTGTTTGAGCTTGGATAAAATTTTCCTCTAAAATAAATACACCAATCAAAAATGAATTGAAGCAGCATTACATGATTTGATTAAACTTTTTACAATAATTACTCTTACCTAATGTTTTAATAACGCTGAGTTGTGGTGGAATGACGGCCGCCGTACGAATTAAAAGAGTTTTTAGCTGAACAAGTTTTATCGGCTCCATTAAAGCTTTCCAGTTCTTGATCCATTGTTGTAACTTCTTCGGGTAAAACAAGTACTCGTAGCTTCGCTCAGAATTGAGGGTCACGGATTGCAGAGAAGCATGATGCCGACAAACGAATTGATACACGGAAATGAGAAGATCAATGGGCTTGGCGCAAGCTTTGTTATCGAAAACAAAAACTTGAAGAGATGGGAAGTGGTTTTTCATCAAGTGGATATGAGATGAGGATGAAGACCCGTCGTGGATCAGCATGTCAAGTTCATCATCTCCAAAATGCATCTGCATGGAAAGAAAACAACATTTTAAAAATTCGCTTGCAACTAGGTCTAGAAAAATGTACCCAGAAAAAACTCACGTTTAAGTGCGTCAACGCCTCCAACCGAATTCCATTCAATCTCCCAAAGCTCCTAATTTTTTCAAAGCACATCGGCCCCAGAGTTAGCTGTTGAATATCTGGATGAAGTCTTAACATAGCTATCACATTATCCTCACACGTCCCTGTTCCAGGTATCCACGCGTCGATATTTTCCGTACACTCCAGATTTCCACAAAAATCGCATGCGCCTGAGCCAACTGGAAATCCACGCGTCGGAAGAAGCTTCAGATGCTTCACCAGCTTTGGAATCTTGGAACGACTTCTGCTAACAACGCCAAATTTGGTTGAAAGGTCATGAACAGTTAGGGTTTCGATTGGACGGTCCTCATCCATCCCAATAAACGCTGTTACAGAGTTGTCGGACAGGATGAAGCCCACTTTTGTCCTCCGATCCACAATCTCTTTGAATGATTTACACACTTGACGCACCTTCAATTTTTCCCGGAAGCTTAATTCACCCAGTATTTTCTCCTTCATCTAAGAATACAGAGAAAACAATTACTTATATACAACTTCAACCAACTCCGATATGAATTTCAAAAAAAAAAACTACCAAATCTTACCTCAAGAGGAAGAGCCTCAAAATAATTTCGGCCTGACTCTTCCGGGTTTGACATTTTGAGCTTTGACTGGACACCGATTAAAAAACGATCAAGGTCCACTATTAAAATTAGAAACCTGAAAATAAGTAATATTCTATGGTCAGAAAAAAGATCAGGGACCTTGTCACGGTCCGAGAATACAAATTCAAGCATAAAGCCACTCACCAATAATTGAGGAATTGAGCGAATAATCCTTCTTTTCCGAAAATAGTCGTAAATTATTGAAAAAAACTATGAATTTGTAACAGACGACCTCTGACCTGGACAGGAGCCAAAAAATAGCTGAACTGTTCCCGACGAGGTGTGAAGACTGACTGACCAAAATTCTGTGAAAAAGCCAAGAAAAATGCTTCCCTTGGGTCAACGCACCGACGCCAAGCGTTGAGGCTTTTCTTCACTTTGTCCTTTTTTTGAGTTTCTTTTCAAAAAAATTATGATTTCTTGAATTTTATTTTTATCAACGTTTTTATTACGGACAGTGTTAAACGACATTAAGTTTATTGGACAATTAAAAATTAAATTGATGTCAAACAACAGAATCTTGATGTCATTATTAATAAAAACTTACTATAAATTTTTAAGTGTCGCCGAAAAATAGCAATATTTAAATTTTTGTAAATTAATACGATTTTAAATTAAAATCACAAAAAATCAAGTTGGGTCACGGAGGTCAATTTTAATATCAATTCTCGAAATTATTTCAGTACCACTAATTTACAGAATAGACATCAAGCACCAGTCAGTAATCAATTTTGCATCACATTTTTTCGGAGTTCTCACGTGCCAAAAACATGCAAAATTTGCATTGCAAATCCTGGTTTTTAAGGAATAATTTTTAGTCTAATTACTACTACTTGATAATAATTGTCTGCTGTAACAATTCCCAAACAAATTATAACATTTCCTAATTTGGCTGGCTAAAAGACATTAATTTACCGAAATATTTACACAAATACCTCACATCTTATCTTTACACCGTCATTAGCAGTGGCTTCTTAAGCTCATCCGTGATTGGGACATGTTTTCCATACGAGGACTTTTTCTCCTTTCTCTCCTTAATGGGTGAGGTACACGGGCTGGAGTCTGAACTGTCCAGATATTCTTCCAAATCTCCTAAATCCAGATTTGGATCCAGTTCGAAACATATTTCACACAGGACAGGGTCACCATCGGGGTCATGACTGGATGAACGGGCCCGGCTTGTGAAGCAGCATCGATAACACATTATCCGACACATGAGGAAATACAGTCCAACCGCGGTGAAGAAGAGCATGAAGATAAATGCGCAGATTCCTGGAAGATTGTGAGTATGTAAACATTTTTACTGGAAGTAAATTACTTCGGGTTTTGAATGGGGTCTTACCCGAAATATCGGTTTGGCTCAGATTTCCGCGATTTGTAGCAAACAACGCGTCCCGTTGAATGGGATAGACGTGGATGGAACTGTTTAGTCCTAGAGTGCAAAATAAAATTTAAAGTTTGTCCCGAAATTGCAATATTTTGTATAAATTGATGTAGGTCTTACCTGGTTTGCGATACACTATCTTTTCAATGGGGATGGATGGATTACGCAGAATGAAATTGTGTGCGATTGGTAACCCCTGTTCGGAGACCACATAAATGCTTTTCTTGTCAGCTAAAAATATGCAAAAAATTCATGGAATCATTTCCAAATTGAAATGCTTCATATTATGACTTACAACTGATCATTGGCAATCTATCATTTTCTAGCACTAACGGAGGACCATTTAATTCCAAATCATCCCTTTCTGTGAAGAAAATAGTCTTGCAAAAAATTATTGCAAAACGCTTTACATTTCGAAGCTCACCCAACAACTGGATATAATCCACCGATAAGAAGACCCACACCGTGAAAACACCCAACAGACAGAAAAATAGGATGATACATCTCCCACACCACTTTTCAGACGAGGACGAAGGTGATGATGACATTTTAGCTAATACTTTCCGGTTTTTATATTTTAACAAATTTTGATTGTCTCCTCCTATCCCGACATTAGTTTAAAATAATCAAACTTCAACTGATCAAACATTCTGATATGGAATTCCAGTCTTAAAACGATGCCCACCTTCCAGTCAATCTTATCCAATGATTGACAACCTTGTGGAAATCTATCCGTCATAAAAATGTCGTTCTACTTTCACCTGGGAATCTGTTATTGCGTTGCTCTGCTCCAACCCAATTTTAAAGTTGCACTTTCTCCTGTATACATACAAGGACGAAATGGAGAAAGCTCCTGCATTCTATCCTAAGGAGATCGATACGTCTCTATATCTTCATCCAGGATTCGGTCGGATGGGCCTGGAAAGGAACATCCAAACCTCATTTGAGCAAAGTGGCATACTTTCTCCACAACTTTCACCACCCAAAATAAATGGACACCTCATCCAACCAGTACTTATTCAAACTAGATCCAAAACCAAACAACTCTTCTCCAAACTTCAAATACACTTATTCCTCAAAAACACCAGAATCTTCCTTCCCAGCCTGAAGCATTATCCTGAAATTTCGACACCACCATGTACACTCCAAATAGTCATGCAACTCCAGAAGAATCAGCAGGATCTCACCTGGAATTTAGCATGCATTGTGTCACACAATTGTCACCCTTACCATGCTTATGCAGTTAAGTACTCGTCATTTTTAGGAAGCAGACAATCATATCTTATTTTAACAACATTATTCTCACACTCATACTTAAACTATCCACATTCATTCAAGTATATCCCATCAGTTCCACTCATTCTTCCAACAAAGCACTAGTAATCCTCCAGAAAGCTTTCTCCATTCCATTAAATCCTCTCCCAACTAGCTACCTAATCCTACTATTGCCATCTCTCCACCATCCTCACCAACTTCCTCCACTGGGATATAATAACTTATGATGGAGAAAGTAAAGTAAACTCTAGCCAACACCTACCTATCTACCCAATGCCAATCACATTACATCTCTGTTTCAATCCTGTGCATGACATTAGCTGGTAAAGAAGCACTTTTCCTTCCTCATCCCGTGAGAACTGACTGACGTCCGGAATATCTGAGTGATTTATAGACTCAGACCCAGTCACACCTTTCTTTTGGAAACCAATCTCTCGCCCTCCTGTAGGGTTGAAAATCTGTTAAGCTGGAAGCCGTAAGTTAACTCTGCTCCTTTATTTACTATTATTTTGCGTCTTCCGGGTCAGGGGTCAAGTTTGAGCCTAAGTTTGAACTAAGGTGTTGGGAGGATAAAGGTAAATTCGTTAATTAGTCTGTGATCACGGTGTCATGTTTAGAAGAAAGAAACTTGGTTAACGGTCCAAAATTTTGGACTCCAAATTCGGAAGAGATGTTGATCCTTTGAATGTAGAAATGACAATGAGAGCGTTTTAATAGTTCAGTTTGCAAATAGGAGTGCCAGGCGCTGAGACAATTAATTATGATTGTGGCTAATTATTCGCAATCAAAATGTGACTTGACTTGGGTGACCCAAGTTGGGTGGGATGGCTTTCAGTTGCAAATTCCCACGGGCTTTAGGGACATGGATTAATTGTCAGGATGACAAAATGTTGAGTTGTAGTTATACGAGGACATTTAGTATTTTCTGTACATTACAAAAATCCGTTCGCTACTTAGATTTTTGTCAATCATTTCAAAATAAAATATTTTATTTTCAAAATGGCCTGGTCACTTCATGAAGGTCCCGAAAACTTTTTCGAACCCCGTTCAAATTTTAATTATTCCTGGCAATTTGAACAAAGGATCTATAGGATGCCCTCGCTTCGGGAGATGTTTCTTACATCTAATATGAGAATGCCGGATTTTATAGGATTTGTAATAACATGAAATAGTAGAAGATAAGAGAGTTATCAGAATTTTAACGAGTTTTCATCTCCATTTCAGATGTCGACCTTGCAACAGCAGCGGCTCATTGTTGAGCAGCTCCGGCGTGAAGCGGCCATTCGCCGTATAAACGTCTCCCAAGCGGTAGAAGACATCAAAGTAAGTAGTTGGAGAAAATCTTAATTTGCTATATAAATGCAATTAGGAAAAATTAATCAGTTTTAAGAGAAAGTTATCTAGTTTTGAAAAAATACTCTCTCTCTTTACACACAACGCTAACTTTCTTTTAGTCTTGGTTAGACGATTACAGTCTATTAGAGCGAATTCATTTCTTTTTCTGCTCTCACTCTGAACAGCTTAGTGTTCTCACATATTTTAAGGTTTCTAACTAAATACTCAATACAATGCTTATCAATGTTTTGTGTGGCTTTTACTTATAGAAGTACATAGCGGAGCACGAACAGGAGGATTATCTCCTAATTGGTTTCAGCAGTCAGAAAGCGAACCCCTTCCGTGAAAAGAGTTCGTGCACGTTAATCTAAAAATGCTGGGGGGCTCGGGTTCCACCGATTTTTGATATTCATCTCACAACCCCACCCACAACACCTATTCAACGCTTGTGCTGCAATTTGCAAAAAAAATAAGGCCACGCCAATCTAAAGCCTGTCTTCACCAAAGAACACCATCACCTCAGTTGAAATATGAAGCGAATTTAAATTACATTTTTAAAACCGAACTATTAGTTTGAAAATAATGTCAGAAATATCTTCTTTAGAATTGCTTAAGGTTTATTTTTTGTTTTCTGGAGAAAATGTGGCAGTTGATTGAAAGATAGTTTATGATTATATTGACTCTTTTTTTGTTTTTTTCAAATATTCATTAATTCCGATTCCAAGAAGGAAATGTTTGTTTGTGGTTATCCTCATTTTTTGTACATACCATTTTTAGTGTTTTAAGTTACAAAAAAATATGGTACTTTCTCTTCTTTGTGTGCCACTGCCCTATGTGACGCTTTTTATGTCAAGCAAGGGATTGTATGTATTACACGCTTAATTTTTGGGTTGTATCTGTAATTGGGACAATTGGCTATAAATGAAATAAACTAAAATGTTCAGTTGATTAAAATTGTGAACTTGGAGAAACAATTCTCACTTATTCACGGTAAGTTGTTCTCGAAGGACATGTCTTTTCACTAGTTAATTTGTGTGTATTGCTTTGCCATGATTATCACGTTAGGAAAAAAATCCTGAATATTATTTCCTGCTTTTAACGAATATACACCTAAACCCTTTCAGAAATTTGTAATGGAGCACCAACGCCAAGATTGTCTTGTTTCTGGATTTCCACACTCGCCAAATAGTAACAATAATCCCTGGCGAGATAACGAGTGCATGCCTTGTAGTATTTCGTAATCTCTTAACAATCCCGTCCTGCCCGTTCAGTTGCAACTATAAAACTTAAAAATTGTATTTCAGTCTAGTAATAAAATTTGTCACAATTTAATTTCCTGTTTTGTAACAACGCATTTTGTGCTTATAAATATCATCCCTAGTTTAGAGGAATGGTTTAGAAAAGTAGTTTTACAAAACTAACTGCATTTATTTTATTCTTTTGTACTGCATTTCAAACGGAAAGCTAATTTCTTTGCATGTTTTAGAAATATGTGATGGAACATCAACGTGATGATTGTCTCGTGACTGGATTTCATTCACCGAAAAGTAATCCTTATCGGGAAAAACCTCACTGCATTATTTTATAAATATACTTCAATTGTTGGGTTCTTCTCGTCTGGCATGATTCCTGAATTATTCCGATCTGCTTACTGCGCACTTCAAGTACAAAACTCTAGAACTCTTCTAACTACTTAGCATCTCTCTGCACTTAATCATCTCACATATTTGGACCGGATTTAACAGGATCAGTATTAATTACTTTACATTAATTTATTAGCACAGTAGCAAATTCCACAAGTTCTAAATCTGAATTCGGAATGGATATTAAAACATGTTAACTTTGGAATTGTATTGCACCCCACCTTACTACTAATAATATAGCTTTTAAACGCACATTTCACAATTGATTGGGTAAAAATAAATAAATAATTAATCCTACCGCATGCAATGTCAATAGTCATATATCACATAACAAACTCACTGGAAATCATTTTTGCAATACAAGCACTTGTGTAAGATCATTAAAACAGAATTTTTCACCTCGTTTCAAATCTACTAATCTAATCCCAGAAACGTTAATTAAACCGGTACGAAATGGAAATACGCTGATTGTTAAACTCAATTGGTTGGTTGCGGCAAGGGTACCCAATTTAGTTTTTGTAACTCCGACCCAAATGTAGCCTTCTATTGCGGGGTCAAGTTCCAGGCGCAAGTCCATTTCACGATCACTAGACGACATAATAAATCGAATTAGAGTGTGAATACTTGCATTTTCTCCAGCATTATATTATATACTAATTCACTGGCATCGATACATACCTGGTAGTGTTAATAATTTTACAGTGAGTATCGAATGGTTGGTCTACCACAGATGTATCCGGAACTTTCTCCACGACTAATTTCAAATCATTTAAAACGGCAATCTGCAATAAATTAATAAGATATTAATGAAATATTGCAACCTTTGATATGTTAGACAATTTAATAAAAATCTAGAAAATTACCTGTCTTTGCAACTGAGAAGTCTGTAGCCTACCATTTGATCCCATCGACGTTTTCCAGACAATATCCAATTTACCAATGTTGGTCATCGTCCTAGCATTCTCCGCCTTTGGAATGAGTCGATAAAGAAATTGCTGTGAACCTTCAACATCCAGGAGTAAGTTAGGCCATCTCGGTTTAAAATTGGAATTTGGGATCCCCATCCTAGTTTTGAATAGGATGTCCTTTTCCGTCGTCCCATTCATGGAGATGCAAGTAAATCCTGAGGAGGGTTCCAAGTCAACTTTTTCTAAACATAATGGTGCAGCCGTAATGTTCTGGACCTGTGCTTCCAAGAAAACCTCGTCGGCCTGAGAATAACAAAGAAATTTAAAATGCACGGTGGCACTTTATTAGAAAGTTTTTTCAAATATACAGACATACCTCAGCATTATAAAGTTTTGTTTTGACATCCAATGGCTTCTTGACTTGAAATTTAAAGAATCTCTCCAGAAAAATGGGCTCCGTAGTTGGCACAGAGCTCGGGACAGAGTAGGTTAAAGTGCAGATGAGCCTGTGTCATGTAAAATCGTATAATGTATCTTCACTATCGCCAAAAATATAATCTCATAAAAATTGAACCCTTTCCTACATGTGCTTTCCCATCTCCTTAATTTCATGGTTCATAATGACATCAATCGTATCCCCAGTCTTCATTAGGGACATTGTTTTATTGTCGGAAAGCGTGAATTTTTGCGAGGAAGTTTGTAAATCCACCTGCACATACAAAAATACAAATTCCAGTAATTTTATGATTCCTATAAACAATTAGCACATTGCAAGCACACCCTTCATACCTTAACCGTGACATTTGTAACTCCAACAGGACTCTCATTCTGAATGACAACATAACACGTAAACTGTTCCCCAAGGTACATATTCCTACACAAACAAGATAATCTTGGGTAAACACTCAATTATAAATCAGGACAATGTCCTGCAGACACTAAATTGTTACTTACTCACCCAAATCCTTGTGGTAATCTCAGAAACTGTCCCAAACTCAAATTTTCCACACCAGGAGAGGCAGTGACATCAGTTTTTGACTCTCTCTCCCATAAATCCCCCACAAGGTCACGGTCCTCACAACTTAGTGGGAGTGGTCCTATCATTGCCGGCTTTACCAGGCGAAGCACTACAAAATTAACAAGAAAACATTGAAGTATTATTATGTAACACATTATAATTACGTATTATCCCAAGTAATTTACAAATACCTTACCTTTAATACTTAACAGGGATTTTACGTCTTTTTCCATTTTTAATTACTAACTAAAAACTTTTTAACTGTACTCCAGTTACCAATTAACTTAACTCTACTTAACCAAACACTACCACAATAATTGAACCCAACAATTAACCCATTCCCATAAAATTAAATTATCAAATCCATTTTTTCGAAATTTTCTAAAATTAAAAAAGTTTTTATATTAAAAACCCCGAAAATTTCAATCCTTTCCTCTCGAGCCAACTCCGTCTCGGTTTCCTCCACCCGTAAATCTTTACATAACCCAAATTCTTACAACAACAACAAAATTTGACAGGTTAAACAATTTCATTATTTTATTTTAACACTCAAACCTTGACCCCGTGACCTCTCCAGTGACCTGAGGTCAGTGTCTGAGTGACCTTTCTATGTTTAAGGGTCAAATGTTTAGTTTCCATCTCAAGGCTGGAAACTTGCAGCGTTATTTTTACCAGGTGAGGTGAACAAAGTAAAAAATTGGGTTTGATTTGGGTCGAGTTGCCACGACAACGGAATCATTCGACGACCGTCGTCATGGTTGAGGCGAGTTTTTAATCCGTTGCTACCCTGGTTGGGAATATCATCTGGGTTTTTGGAAAGAAATGTCGGAAAAAGCTAAAGTTTCCTAAAAATAAGAAAAGTGTAGAAAAATAATAAGTGAGAGGAGAAAGTTGTCCAGAGAACCGAATTCCGAGTTGGGTCAAATTATTGGATGTCAATTTGCACGGTAAGAAGTTTGGAATTTTGTGTTTTTTATTCAATTCAATCCGAGTCCGATTATCGGACCTTTATTGTTTGTTTGTTAATTGTTTCTCGGCTCGGCATTAATTTTGTTGTTTGGAAGTGTAATTTACGCTGTAAACAAAATCAAACTTAAAAAAACACGGTGCTTTAAACACCTGTGATAATAATGTGTTCATTAATAATTTATGTATTAATGATCAAATAGGGTAGCGTAAATCTAAATTAACAATTTAGTGGTTTAAGAATGTTGTGAGGAAATTAGATTAATTTAATTTCGTGTTTTTTAAATATTCGCCGAATTGAAATTTGATTAGATTAGAATTAGACTGGATGGAGGTTTTGTTTGAGTATTGAGATGCTTATATTTTTTTAATTAAAAGTTCAATTCAATTTAATTATAAGAATCTAAACATAACCTCAAATTCATTACTGAATTTTACTATACTTGAACTATGACGTCGTGTTGCGGTGTTGCTCGTAATTTTCTAATTGTAATTACGGCTCACGTCCTTTGTTCTCAATCGATTGTTCATTGAACGAATGGTAGCTTTCATAAAATTAATATAATGCCGATAACTTATCTAGCTCACTAATATATTGACAAACAAGATTGCACAATTAAGCACTCTTTGCTTTTAAGCATAATCCTTAATTCCGAAAGATTGAAGATATCTGTTTCCTTCTTATATTTCAGTCCTTCCGTGTCAAAACGCCTTTTGACCCTTATCCGACCTGATAATAATATCATCTCATCTCTGTCCCTATCTATAATCTGAACTTGTCTTGCAAAACTACAATTTGCAACATCTTCTATCACTGCTGACACTTTGTCATCATTTAAATTGAGCTTGATCCTGACGGACCCCTTATCCAAATTGTAAAATGAGAATGGCGAAAGTTATCTCTGCAAATACTGGAGTCGGGATTGGGAAACGGAGTTCCACATCCAGCAGCGGCAGGGGTCATAGTCAAACGACCGCCATCGTGGACAAAATGGAGGTTGACGAAGAGGATCATGAAGATGAACGAGAAGGATTCCTGGATGAAGAAGAAGGTTGGATCATAAAATTCTTAAATTCTTTTCTATTCTTTATTGCGCTCTCTTCTCTATTCTTATTCGCGTTACTTCTGCTTTTTAAATTGAATTTTGATTGGAATCTGAGAGAAGTGAAATAATTATGTCATACACTTCAGTGATTGAGGCTTCATTTTCTAGGGTAGGCGACTATGAATGAATACATATTGTAAAAATGATCACCAATCTTATACCCATTCTTTTTGCAAGTTATTGGAATCTTTGCCATATATATTTCTAGTTATGTGGTTAATGGCACCGAAATGGTCATTGTGCAGGTTTGAATTTGGTTAGGGAATGATATTTGATTTCTGTAAACTTCCCGACTGGAGTTTCACATAGGGAATTTTTTATCATTTAAACCGAACTAGTTTTTATTTCGTGCATATTGTGCGTTGAAACTTTCTCCTTATTTGAATCAAGTTGACGCATTAAAAAAGTGAAAGTAACCTTATACTGTCACCCATTTATGTCATATATGTACATGTAGGAGTTTATTAGAGAGAGAAGAAATAGAATGCATTGAAAAAGATGAATCCTTACAAGAAACTACAAATGAAGCGGAGTCGAATTCCAGTAAAGTAAACTAAAATCTAGAATTACACTTTCCAATAACCACAGTCCCAAAAATAAAAGTATAGGTTGTGAATGATGCAAAAATGAAAACATTCTCAACAAAAACTTATTCATCCCCAGAAATGATGGAATCAAAGCAAATAAGTCAGAGAAAGTGGAAGTTTCATAAGACTCCAGTAGTTGAATTGAACTTCATGATTATCAAAGTGAAATTGAAAAATTGCTTCCTAGGTCTTTCATCTGGGGAAAATAAAATTTCGAAGGCAATAGAGAATCTCAAATTGAGAAGGGTTGAGATTTTGTACAGAATCTTTGGCAAAGTTTCTTTTACATTGATACTGATTGAGAACGTTAGTCTTGGATTGGAAATTTTTTGGGTTTTATTTCTTTATTGAAGGGAAGACCAATTGTAACTTATATGATCACAATCAGAATGCATTCGATTTATGAATGAAGTCTAATTATTCTTGGTCGCTTACTGTTTTTGACCAATGCTTATCCGTGTATCTATCTAAGAAACATGTTAGTTTCAATTTTACACTTTCTCCTATTGTACAGTGGTCAGTTTGCATAAAAGTCGTTACCTCTACTCTTCATATGAGCATTACCACATAAAATTCCCGTTAGGAAAGGAATTGTTTTCTATCTCTCCCTTCAGGGTTATCGTTTCCGATTTATCCCTCCTTATTTCCCCTTTATGTCTGTCTCCCTACCTCTGTAGCTAATGCTCTCTAATTGAGTATTGCTAATACTCGGGCAGTAGCCATTCAAAAATCCGGCAGGTGAAAACAACGGACAACAAATAAACAACTATTTCACTCCCTTCTTCATCTTCCTGTCATTTTATATATCCTTCCATTTCCTACTGTCTGTTCCCCTCTCCCTATTTTTCTCGGCTCCTGCCCGCTTTTTTGTTAAGTTCACCCGTCCATGAAAACCGGGTGAGGGAGGGAGAGGGAAGAAAGCATTATGTGCTCGTACAGGTACACCTTTGTTGAATTACAGATGCAGGTTTACTTGGTGAACTGCTGCTGACAGGGTAAAACTACTGAAATCTAATGATTCAGCATCAGTTAGACATTGATTCAATTCAAGTACCTCCAAATTATTTATGTGCTTATGCAGTACACAACCCGGCAGGTATTTTGTTGGACTGCTGCTTTTATTGCTTGGATTCAAATGGGTTTGGTGTATGTATGCACACTTTAAGGGTATGACAATGGGATACATATATAGGGTACCCTCAGAATATCAAATAATAGTTAGGGATAATAACGGGGACTTCGGAACTTGGGGGAAATGTCGTACCTGCTTTCCGCCAGGCACGGACCCTAATATACGCCACGCCTTTCCTTTCAATTTTTATTAAACATTCGATTAGAAGTTGCTCTTGATTTGCATTCTTTCTTCCTGACTGAAGGGTTGGCCCTTAAGCCTTGTTCTGTTTTGTTGCTTTTTCTCTCGAGTGAGCTCATAGTTTTTGAACGGAATTCTATCAAAGTATTATATGCCACTGTGGCTTTGCATTAACCACGAAAAGATTCTGTTGATAGCTTTCTCTTGAGGATAGTTTAGGAAAGATGATATCTTTCCCATCACCTTGCAACAACTTGTGAAGAGGAACAAATTTTCGGATTCCGAGTGGTAAAATTACTTCCACCATCAAGATCACATTTCTTCTGATTTAAAGATGTAAGTTCGCAGAAGTGGGAAAGTGGTGGAGTGGACAAGAGTCCGATAAACTAAACATTATTCCGTCTCCCATTTCAATTTGTTTGTTTTGTAACGGAGTTGTTTGTATCTCTACATATGCATTAGATCAGTGTGGATTTGTTTGATATTGGTATTGATGACAGGAAGAAATTCAAGAGAAAGGTGAATGGGGATACATTTCATTCGGACATGTTTCAAAATTTCTTTTTTGGTTTAAGTTGAGTGGACACGAAAAAACTGTGTTTTCACAGAGGAGAGGGGAAGATGCATGGGCGTTGACACTGGATAGGATAACAATAAGAATTCTTGAATATTGAATATTTATTTTGTGCCACCAGACGACTCGAGCCTGCTCAAGTGATTCGGTATCCGGATTGTTTTCTTATAATATTTTTTATTCAGGTTGATTTTGAGCCCTGCGTTTTATTCGATTTTGAGATTTTTAGTTGATTTTAATTTTATCATGGATATTTGAAGTTTTAAATGTATGTGAGGTCATGTTCTGCTTTCCTTATTTTTTTGTGCTTCAAATGAAAAATTTATTTGGAGTTTTATGTATTTAAAATGTAATCCAAATTGTATCATGAGGATAAAATCTCTAATTACAATGATTTTTTTGCAGACGATGTTGAACCACCCTTCAGCTTAGACGATCCTGGAGAATTGTGCATAAAGAAAGTAGTCGACATCATACCCAGCACTCCAAGAGAGACTTCCGGGAAACCAAATCCTTCGGACACATCTCCTGCCGAAGTGACGACTAGATCTGGGAGAAAAGTAACTCCTCCACGGAAGAAGGATCTCATTTCTGAAATACAAAAGCCGTCATTGGCACCACATCCTCAACCCTCGTTAACATTTACGGTTGGAGCGAAAAGTCGAGGTGTCCCTGGGACTAATAAAGCTTCGAAAAAACTTGGAGGTTCTCAAACACCAGCCATTCCTCCGGTTACTGACAGCAGCAGTAAAAGTATTGTGTCTTCGTCTGCATCCACTTCAACTATGAAATCCAAGTCCAGTTCGAGGTCTTTGTTGACCCAACAAAGTCTGGGTGCAGATGCGCCAAACAATGGAGACAACGTAGCAGCAGATCAACAGGTTAGTCATGTCTCATTTTTTTAATACCAGAAAATACAGATTGCCAATGCTCAAGAATGAAAAGCAAGCGTAATCAGCAATTAATACCTTCTTTGAAACTGATTTGGATTTCAAACTTATGAGTACTTTTCAATCAAGAATATATTATCAAATCTTTGGTTATCAAAGAACCAATTTAAATTATCCAATACATGTATTATGTACTTGTGCAATTGAAATATTAATTACTGGGCAAAACGTAGTGAACATAAGCATGTACATATGTGCACTTGTTAGTATTCTGTTCCTTTGCTTATTTAAATTACTTTATAAGAATATCAATGTTTATCTAGCCTCGTTACTTGTATCGGCCGTAACAAGAGGTAAACAATAACAACAATGCGATATTAGCTTAAAAAATCATCGATTTATATTACTAGTAAACCCTGTTTCTGGTATTAAATTAAACCATATTTCAAATCGTCTGAATCGACTGAAAGGAAGCCTTTTCTAACTACAAAATAATAAACACTGAATTACAAGCAGTAATCAGGAAAATTCAGCTCATTAGAAATCAACCAAACTAAATCCAGGGTGAAATCGGAATTTTATAAGGTTTCTCCAGCAATCTGGACGAAACGGAATGAGAGAGAGACGAGATTTGTAGGGGGTGAAAGTAGAAGAAAGCAACAGGGTGAAATCTGGGTTCATTGCATCTGAATGCTTTCCTATGGTGTGGAGGAGTGGGTGCGTTATGAAACTCAATTTCCGTTGCGCAGCCATTCAGAACTGGAATCCTTTTCCACTTTCACCCTTATTTTCAAAGCCCAAGCCAAACTCAGAGTCAGAATCAGAACTAAATAGACTCGGCTGGAACCTCATGTGATATGGGTTTGTCTAGTCTGACTCACTACTTTTTAAATGTTTAATCATTCCAATTATTAGACGGATAGCTATAAAATAAACGGTACCGCTCATAAAATGTCTGAAAGAAAGAAAATTAGGTCACATTTAATTATGTTATGGGTAAATAATCTCAGGTGTTTAGTAATTGGTTGCAATTTTGTCGACTTTTCTCCGTCGCACAGTTTGTCAATGATGATGAAATTAAACAAGTAGCATATTTCGTGTCATTCAACCGGGATGCAGCCAGTCTCGTAGTCATTTGAGACATATGAGAGAAATCATCTACAACCAATATCCACATTAAAATGAATCATAAATATTTTCTGTCTGATTGTTAAGCGTCTTCAGACGAAAAAACCCTGGTTCTGGCTTAGCCTACTTAACCTACTTTTTATATTGTTGTCTAGTGTTGTGTCTCGCCAGTGTCTAGAAATGCTATCTGCATTTAACGAATATGAATCCGTACCACAGCATGCCTCCCATTCTATGTTCGTGGTATTTATCGAGTGAGAACCACAATCCATCAGCATAATACTGCAGAACTAAATCTTAATGAACACTTTTAAATAAAGTACAACATGAGAACGGAAAGTGAAAGTTGTGTATAGGGTCTTAATATTTGATGCAGTTAAAGACGTCTCCTAATTTCATAGCATTTGACTTTATCTGTCCGGATGTAGAATTCAAAGAGAAAGTCGGCGGTCACTGCATCAATCTCATAAAATCTACGCGATCCTATGATTTGCTGTTCTTCTGATGATTACGATGCAGGTTGTTGATGAGATTTGATTAGTTTGATTACTCTTGAGACACCGGGACAGGGTGAAAGTTGGAACCCAGAAGGTTTCAACTATGCTGGTTTTGCACTGTTGGACGATTTTGAAAAAAAAGTTTTTGAGTTTGTACAGCATTTTGAAGGTTGATGGAAATCATGAAAAAGGGTGATCATAATGCTTGTTTCCAGTGAAAGTCTCAGTGAAAGTTGCTTAAATTTAGATTATTTTTTATGTTGTTTAGAAGTTACCAATAATAGGAGTTTTGAAACAACTTTCACTAACATACTATTACAAAAACCAATTCTACAGAATTATGTATTGGTTTTTATGTTTACACAAAATTTTGTTAGCGTTGCAATTTAGAACATGACGGGAATAAGTTGTGAGTGAGTTTAATTTAAATCTTAATTTGAAGCAACTGTCAACGATCTCTGAATTATTGTAAGGTGATATGAAATGGGTATTGAAATATCGGTGGAATGTTTTCTGCCTAATTCAAGTCTCAAATCTAAATCAAAACCATTTTGAGGCTTTATAAGACCCACCACTTCGGCACTTGGTGGTCAGACATATTTTGGCTAGTGTGGTGTGACTGTTTTCGTTTATGAGGAGTGAACAATTCGGTTTCATATCGGATCCAATTGCACATTCGTTTATTCCATGTATCAAATTACACGTACTCCCACAAATTCCAATTATCCTAATATCTCCGCTATAATAGCGGCTATTCTATGTACATATTCCTTTTTTGCTGGCTTGGCTCTGCACAATTACGTTTTGTATCATGGTCCATTTCTTGAAAATTTATCCAAATTGGATTTTGATACGTAACCGTTCACCTTCGCCCAAACGGATTCATTTACGTAAATTAAATTGGAATAGTTTTTGTACCGCGTACTGGACACTGCGTAATTAACTCCTACGAAATATTTTGGTGGCTCTATCCAACTAGTTTGTACTCTGATACATTTTACGGACGGTGTATTGGACCTGTTGCACAATTTGTGGTGCTTTCCCTCGAATCTCGGCACAGTCACAAGTTGATTCTCATCGTAAGAAGGAGCGAATGTGGAGGGAAAGTTGGCTGGGGTTGAGGTCTGTTTGTACCTTGTTCGAACTTTGAGATCATAAACTTATTGTTACATATCGGAACAAAGGTTGAGTGGAATAAAGTGGTTGAGTTAGTGACGCTAACTTAGTGTTGAGTAACATTAAACAATTTAAGACACTTGGTCCAAGTGGCTTGGTGAAAGTTAACTATTTCGTCAGTATGCACAATGTTTCATGTCAGCAATGTTCACCAGTTGCAGTTACATCTTCCTCTAATTCTTGGTGGGCTCATTCTCACGGTCATCACCAGGTTTGTTTCTTTCTCTATGTACGTATGCAACTTATTTTCTCATTAATGTAAATTAACACAGCTATTTTTGTAAGATTTGTTTAGCCTTGTGTATAGAAAGAGTCAGGCAGTATATATGTATTTAGTAGAAAATGTTCGCTATTGGTTTACAAAAGACCTTGGTTCTTTGAGTATGGTTATGGGTGTGAGTAAGCATCGTAATTAGCAGCGAGTTGACAAGTTCAAGATCAAAGAGAAATCAGAGGACAGCTGTCAATTTCATACACCTATCATGCCAAGTTTAAACTCGTGTCCGATGCACATCTGGGGAAATAACAGTGCAAATTAGTAGTACACCAACAACTACCAACACTCATGTCTTGGTTCGTGTCCACTTCAAGGGTTGCAACTAGTGGTTAGGTCCAGTTTTCCTATAGATAAAGAGAAGTGGACAGTAGAGGGTGTAGATCTGGAAATTTTTGGATTGCATATTCAAATATTTACATTTATGTAAACCTATTCTTCCGAAAATACCTTCGCTTCCTCCCTTATTTGTAAATTGATCAAAGAGAAGCTGTTTTGACAGGATAACAAAACACGTATGTATACAAAACATACATTTCTAATCAAGTCCTCCACCTTGCTCCGGCTTGTTGTGCCTTTCTCTAAAACTTTCTTTCATGATATTTGTTCACGTTATTATTTATTTCCGATTCAGAGAGGAATCATCGTATCAGAGGATGTGATTTAAACCCTGGTTGAGTTGAGCCTGCTTTGTGTCCAGTTTCCAAAAGATTTGAGATCTTTTTTTCCTTTGTATACTAACAACTTTTTTTATCATCATGCTTACATATATTTCTTCTTTGCTTGGACAAACAGGACATAAGTAGCATAGAGCCCGTCAAATTGCATTGAGGGAAGTAAAAGATTTCCAGATCAGACCGGATTGGGTATTCACTGGAACATTTATATGCGACTGGACATGAGGGATGAAGCATAAACATAATAGTCAAGTGAATTGTATTACGAAAACTTGTGAACAACTCACATCAGATTTGGTATCATCCCGAGATCCTCTTCAGTTGTCCCCATTTGACTCAACTTTTGTATTTGATGAAGATATTATTGAAGGGTGGCCAGCAGAAGATGAGGAAGGCATCAAAAGATTGTGTTGCAGATGAGATCAAGACTTATGTTTTTTATTGTGTTATCATTGTCGTGTCTGGCTGGACGAAGCGGAATAAGGGTCACGAAGCAGAACGGACAAGAAATCATGAAGGGATTTGTTGATGGTTGGAAAGGATAAGAAAGGAAAGGTGAATGATTTTCTAAAGGTTTACCCAACCATGGCTGGATAATACATTTATGAATGAGTTAGAGTTACTTAATAGAATTGATTGGACATGTTTCAGAATGAGGTAATTTTATTTGAGTCATGTGGAATAATGATACAAACACTAATGTTACGGAGAATAAGTAGGAAGTGCAAGCGTGGATATGGTTCGGAAGGTGTAGTTCGGAAACTGCATTCAATAACAATTCTGAGATCTTGTTAAGTATATAACACATAAATCCGGGATGGAGTCCGTAAATAATTATTTTCACTTATATAATTAGCTCCAGTGCAGTTTGTTACTTAGGTGGTAAACTGGTCGATACCCTTTGCAGGAAACAAGCTTAATTGTAAGTACTTCCGGTTAATTTAGCAGATTTCTCATTTTTTGGGCTGAACATGAGCTTTGGGGGTATTCTGAGATCCGTTGTAAAGGGACAAACCGGAGAAAGTTTTCCAAGCAATGTTTCGTGAGAAAAGGAGTCATTCAGAAAATGGCTTTCCTTGCCCTTGGCAAGTATCTCAATTGCTCTAAGAATATGATGGAAAGGAAAAATAGCGTGAAATACAACTGCATATAAGTTACACAACTTACTTTATGAATCCCAAGTTCCTCTCGTCACTTTGAGATGATTGCATACATTACATAATAATATTGTTTTAACTTTACTCAGTCACAAACCTGTTGAACTGACTGTCTCCTAATTTCTTACAAAATAAAATAATGCCTCAGCTTAACTATAGTATTGAGCCGGAAGCATGTTTCTTGATATAAGAGAAAAATTAAAAGAACGCCAATAACGAAGGGAAGCCTTACTTTTAAAAAAAAGCATCTCGTCAAAGTTAAGACGCGACCTTACCCATTTTCTGATATATTCTCCAGGTTTCCAGTGCAGGACCACGTACCCCAGGTACACCCTCGGATCATGGGGCTGCTACACCAAACCCTCCTACGCCCGGAAATACAACTACCAATTCCAGCGGAATGGTAAACTCACCCCATCAGTATGTAACGATCACGGGTAAGTTTCCTTCTCGTTATTTTCTTTCTTTTCATACACTTGGCATCCGTATATTATTAGAAAAAGGATAAAATTGCATCTCCAACTTCATCTTACTCTGCAATTCTAACAAACTATTTTGAAATCAATCACGCCTCACATGACAAGATATCTGAGTGACGGATTAGACTAGAAAACTTTTCTTTTCCGGACAATGGTTGACAGATTAGATCCTACCATGTGGTAAATGATGGGTTTCATGTTCATTTATATAATTATGAGGAAGAATCTTCCTGGAATATGTATCTAGGAGTTTCTGTGCTTTCCAGTATTTTGTAAACTATATCCATCTCATGTTATGGAGAAGAGTTACTTCCCCTTGAAAGGTTTGTTTATACCTGTCACCAAGAATTTTCTTTCTAATGCTCAGCATGATGTGGTGCTTCTCTTCATGAATGAAATGGTCTCATTACGTGGGTATTGTTCCTTCCAGCGCAGTTGGAATTTTCATAATACGATTACGTATTTATTATGTAATCATCCGGGTTTTTCAATATCATGAACATCACTGAATTCTGTTTGTTGTAATAAATAACTCTACTATTACTCTACATCTTGGAAGAGAAAAATATATTCGAAATATGTAAAGACATTGTAATGGGGGAAAAGAATACGTATTCTAAGATTCAAGATAAATTAAACAAAAAGGCTGATTGTTATGCAGAAAAGAGTTCTATGAATAGTACGAAAAGATATCTATTTGGATAAAAGCAAAAAAGTTTGAGCCGAGTTTCTCTGCTGTGTTTTATTTAAACGTATCGTGTTGTAATGTCAACTAATTACGATAAATTATCGCTCCAGGCATTTTATTTTTCAAATAGACTTCCCCATTGAATGGGTCCATTATTAGACTAAGATTATCAAGCCAGAAATAAAAGTAGTTAGGAAAAGTGTTCAGAAACATCTTGTACTAGGTATCACCTCACTTTTTAATTAGAAGGATGCCAATCCTGGCAAGGGATCTGAGTGCAGAACATCAATGCCTCTGGGCTGAATCCAGTTTTTTTGTGTTTAAACATCAAATTTTGAACTTTTCTAATTTTAATTGGAAGTGAGAATCACCGGAAATTTGGCAATGTCAGAGCTCCCTTTCTTTTTTTATTTTGAGGCAGATTCACCATCTCACAGCTTCATTAAGATTTTGAAATCAAGGTCATTTTCCACGCAATTTCGCGAATGGTCCATTCATCCAAACTACTATTTCATGAAGCAAACATCCCCCCGCGACTTTTTCTTTTGGTTTAGCTAGTAAACATCAAAGCATCGTCATTACAAGCCTTTCACCATAAGACTTTCTTTCTCAACCCACCCAGGACAAGTATTGCATGGACTCCTATTCCTATCAGCAGCTCCCTGTTTTGAATGCCGGTAATAGGATTAATTTATTCGGATTAAGATGCTTATTACGGAGAGAAAGCGATCAGGAAACTCCTGATCGCTTTGAAGTGGTGCTCCAAACCTCAGTGTCCCAGTCCAATTGCTAATAGGAATTGTCTTTGTGAATTGCAACCACTACCCCAGTACGTTTAGGTACTTAACTCGTCCTATAACCTTGCTTCCTTACCCAATTACAGGGCAGAAGGCGAAATCGGATGTAGCTTCTGCTGTACATATTTCATGTACATTTTGTCCCTAACTTTAGAAAGTCGTTAGGAAGAAAGTAATCCTGTTATTTAGGAATTGTCGTGGAGCGGAACCCACAGATCAGGAATTGAAGGAGTAGCGTACTAAAGAAAGGTTGTGAACGGAATTATGGTTTAGTCATGATAACTTTGTATTTTTCAAGTTAGCTAACTACTAAAAACACGAGGTTTTTCATAGCCCCATTTGGTGAAAGCTTGTGTAAGGGTGAAAGTATCCAAAGAATCTCATAAGTTGTGATTCCCAAACCATTATAACTGAAATTACTAATTAGTTGATAGGGGAATTTGCGTTATTCTGCATAACTGCCTGAAACTTGTTGAGTTGAGATGTTGACAAAAACAATTGACTTTTACTCACGGTGTAATTTATAAACACAGTTATATCATTGTCTCATGCCTTGTAAAAACACAACGTTCGTGACTAGTCAGTTCTACCTAATCAGTTATATAAATTGGACAGATACAAACTCCGATTTCTAATGGGTTTAAGCGAAATCCGTGTTCGAGTTGATGCTATTTTATCCGATCTTTCGGATTTCTTCCGAAATTTCAATAATTTTTCTTTTTTTCTTTTCCAGTGGACGGAGAAGGCGGGGTTGTTACAGAGGGAGGAGTAAACGTCGGAGTCCCCCCATCGTACGTAACTTACCTTGAAGACTCTGCTGATCATTCCTCTATTTATGCTGCTGCTGCAGCCGCGGCTGCTAACGGACACACAATGTACCTATGAAATTAACTTTACTAACAGAAAACAAGCCATGTTTTACTTTTTTTTATGAAAATCACTGTTTTATTTCTGGGAAAGATTACCGTTTTGATTTGCCATTTGGATTACAATTTGCATATTTTTGCCCCACCGTTATTCAAACCTGGATGAGATTGCTTTCTCCTGAAAGCCATTTTTAATTGATCTCATGTCTGAATTTATTACATCACTGTCAATGCCAATAGAAAAGTTTTTTCCATTAATTTTGTTTGGTTTGTTTTATGAGTATTTCGTAGTTTAGATTTCCTGAGTTTATGTTTTTGCAACTTTTGTGACGGATTGCTTACAAATCCTAATTATGGTACAAATGTGTTTGATATTTTCTTTCCATTGCTTTTTGGCTTGATTACTTTATAGCTTATTTTGTTTTGTTTTGCCACTATGTGCATCAGCAACTCGTTTTTGAAGGCTGATACAACATGGTGGGAAGAAACTTCGTAAACTTTTGTAAATTTTATTGATGAAATATTGTTATTACTAAATTAGGGCTTATCCCGTGTACAATGTTGGTGATGCTGGAGCCATTTACGCTTCTGGATCCGGACAGTATTACGCCAATAATTCTGGGCCACCCTTTAGCCAGGTATGTAACTAACAAACATGTTATTTATTTAATTTTGTGATAAGCACGTAAATGCAACCCGCTCGCATGAAGCACATATTTATGTATAGGTGAATGAAGTAGTATTTAGATGTCTTTGCTTTGGATGCACTTATATTTATAAATGCACTGCATGCCATGAGATGCAATAGATCTGGTACAATTACCTGATTAGTATGTGACAGATGTCATGAAACTCATTACCAGATTTATATGATTTCTACTACAATAGTTTCCTGGATTGCACTTTCTACAGATTTCATTTGTCTTTGTGTTCAGCTAGTAAGAATCGTAATGTTGTAATAATAGCAGTGTTAGAAAGTAATCAGATCTGCATTCATATTAGTAATCCAAGTGGTGTGTAATGTGATATTTAAGAGTTATAGCGGCATATGCTTCACCAACTTAATATTGTATCATCGTGATTAACTTCTAACCCGTTGTGATTGATGTTATCTGTCCGTTGTCCACTAATCTTAATTGTTCATTAATGAAGTGAGTGACAAGCATCATAAAAATTACGTGTATTTGATGGATTTCTGAGAAACTGGCCAAATGTAAGTACATTATGTAAAGTAAAAGGAAATCATATTCTTTATTAAGGATGACAATGAAGAAAGAGATGACGGAGGAAGAAGGGCATTAACAACGGCGGAAATAAACAGCATTTTATCTGGAGATCACTCATCCTCCGCAATGTCATCCTCACCTGAAGCCGACACGTCCATGCACCATCACCGTCAAGCTTTACTCGTTAGTTGTTTGTGTCACTTTCTCTTCACCTTCAATTTTCCTTTCTTCCTGTCTCAATACATACTTTTCTTTAGTTTCCTTTGTCCAGGTAGAATCAATACACACATTTAGTCACATCTTGTTACGATATATAATCCAGCTTTCAAACCTCAAGGAATAGCTCACTCTGTATACAATTCTTTGTCTTGAAGTATTACGATAAGCCAATTTTGATTACAAGAATCACCATAAATCAGAATTCCAAAATCCACTGTCACCTTTTCCGGAGAAAGCATGACGTTGTATTCAGCACTGAAATTTTCCTTCGCTCAATCAAAATAACTTTTTTACATAGCGATTATTATTTGAAATACATTCAGTCACAATAATTAGCAGTTGTATTTAACCAGTTACACAATTCTTATAAACTTTCACTTACTAAATGTTGCTTTTTTGCAGTGTCGTAAAATTATACTTGATGTTTTGCATTGTCCTTCCCATTCTCTCTAGCCTATTTTTCCGCTCTATAAATTACTCATATTTAAATAGCTTAAACCTATTCATACCTTAGGATGGTGGAGTTTACATGGTCCCTTCTTCTTCTGGAGGTATGAATAACGGTGCATCGGAGGGGACACATAGCCTTTCTCATGCTACTCGAGTGTCGCCCACCACTGTAAGTCTCCCTCCGCAGTTGGTTAGTGGTTCATTTTATTATTCAATTTAAAATTTATAGCATTTCCTTGAATATTTAGCCACCTTTTTACTAACTTAACTATTTAACGCTTCACCGCTTCATATTTATTATTATTTGAATTTAATACTTTGATTTGTTCTCATTTGATTTTATCACCATTATTACCGCACTTTTACATTTCCACCGTCTAGCTATCGGAGCGTAAACGGAGTTTATCGACAAACATGCACGAAATCCCTCGTCTCGGTCCCTTTCAAGGAACGCTGAGTTCCAGTGACCATTCCGAAGAGGACGAGGGCATAGATCACCATCAGGTTGTGCCCTTACCATCCATGGGGGGAGGTGATGGTCAATACTCGGATGGTCGGGATGATCTTTTTGCCACCCTGAATCTGACTGAGGGAGAAGTTTCTACCCTGTCTAAAATGACAAACTCTCAAGGACTTGTGTCTAACGGGATAACGTGTCCTTTGGCTGTATGGTTTTGTTAATTACTTTTGTTTTTGGATTTATCTTATCATTTTTTTATGTGTCCGTTTTAACTATTTTGCACCCAAATTGAAATTTTCACGTAATCAACACCCGCTTTTTTAGTCCCTGATCAAGCAGCATTTTATTTTCAGAAACGTTATGCGCAAGAGTTGCTTGAAATTCTTTGTGCCAACTTGGAAATAATACTTATTACCTCATCTTACAGGTGCAATGGCTACTGGATAACTACGAAACAGCGGAAGGTGTATCACTTCCGAGGTCCACACTGTACAATCATTACTTGCGTCATTGCTCGGATAATAAGTTGGACCCTGTAAATGCTGCCTCGTTTGGAAAGCTAATCCGCTCCGTGTTTGTGGGATTGAGAACGAGACGACTGGGAACCAGAGGAAATTCAAAGTATCACTATTATGGCATTCGTCTTAAACCGTCATCCTATTTGAATCATTTTCCGGAAGAATTTCATCATCCTTCTGCATCCAATTTTCATCAAGCCCGCCTGCTTTCTGGGGGCCGAGGCAGTGAAAATAATGGATCCATTGGAAGTGGTCCTTCGGCTATTAAACGTTTTAAAATGGGGAAAAGTGAAGGATATGATGGACCTGGGACTCTTGTCAATGGATTTGCTATCAATGATGCTGTACCTGTCCAAGTACGTGTAAATCGGATAACTCAGATAATACGGGAGTTTAATAAATGTGCATTTGTGTTAGGAATATTTGGGTGACCCTACTGGAGCCCTGGACGATTTCCCAGAATTGGATTTAGACGCTCCAATCCCTGATGGGCTGGAAGATAATGATCTCTCCGTTTTTGGAACATTGTACAAAGAGCATTGTGAGGTAAGTGGTTGCTTACGATTGCATTTAGAAGGAATGAGGTCAAACATTACAACTGCTCGTTCAAATTTCAGTCTTTGATGGAGGCACTAGCCATGTTTCAATTGGGACAGGTGGAGGCTATTTGGAAAAGTTTTTGGAGCTGTGGAGATATAAATGAGTCTAGTTTGGATTATGAAAAGATTCTCACAAAGTAAGCAGGAAGGCGATAGATACTTGATTCTGACTGTTCATTAAAAACTAACAAGGACTGGATGCTAATTTTGTTTCAGAGAAAAATTAATGTTGATGTGTCAAGTCAAAGCTGTTCAAGAGTTCGTGAAAGAGGTTGACTACATGCTTTATCAAAAACTTGTGGGTATCCTACTTCCAGATGTATTGCGACCCATTCCAAGTCAGTTTAATAATAAAACTGCTCTGAAAAGTTAATGATAAATTTAAATTTACTAATGATTCTAAAAAAATAATATTTTAATTCTCAGGCAATATGACACAAGCTGTCAGAAATTTTGCGAAAACTTTAGAAAATTGGTTAAACTCAGCCATGCTTGGTTATCCGGAGGAGATGGTGGCAATTAAAACTTCAATCGTGAGCTCCCTGGCTCAAACTTTGCGACGCTACACATCTTTAAATCACCTTGCCCAAGCCGCAAGAGCCGTTTTACAAAATCAGACTCAGATAACTCAAATGCTATCAGATCTTAACCGGGTTGACTTCCACAACGTTGAAGAACAGGTTAGGAATCAAATCGTTTAGTTTTTTAATTTTTTTTTCATCGACGACTTCCCCAAACTAATTTGATTCTTCCTTTGTAGGCATCCTGGGTGTGTGGCTGCAATGGTGACGTTGTTCCAAATTTGGAACAGGATTTTAAATCGACACTGAGTCAGCAACAAACTCTTGAACAATGGGCGACCTGGTTGGAAGGAGTGAGTGAAAATCAATAACATATAAAAATTGAATGCAAATGAATTGACATCTATAAACCAACCAGGTACTGGATCGAGTCCTTCAACCATATCTAAACACTCCGAAATATATTCAAGTTGCTCGGCACTTTCTACTCAAATGGTCATTCTACAGGTGCGTTTTTTATATTTATTTCCGGTCGAGGTAATCATTTTCACCCAATTCCATTATTTTCTTTCAGCTCTCTCATAATCCGTGATCTCACTTTGAGGTCTGCAGCCAGTTTCGGATCCTTCCATCTCCTCCGCTTGTTATATGATGAGTACATGTTTTATTTAGTGGAACATCGAGTTGCTCAAGTGTCGGGTGTTGTACCCATTGCAGTAATTGGAAAGGTATTATTCAAAGCTATCTTACGCCATTTAAATTAAATTAATATTTCATTTCAATAAATTGCAGAAACAAGCCGAAAAATCCATGCTCTCCATTACCGATGATACTCAACAAGAATCTCAAAGTATGAACGGACACAAAGCCATCCCGTCAAACTCTTCCTCTGAGAACGAAACTCAAGAAATGATTACACATACAAACAACAATACCGCATTTTCAACAACAAATAATACGAATAATACCACCGTCAAAGCTGAGTTTAAGAGAACCAAACATGTTTTGACGTAATAAGTGTGTTGGATGTTAATTATACGCTGTAAAGTGTTTTAATTGTTGTGCTCATATTATTACGTCCTTTCGTCACTACTTTTCTTTACAGATTAATACAGATTTTGTGTCTAGATATCATGTCCATGTCCTTACTTTTAAGTAGGATATTGTTGTACTTAATGTAGTGCAATATTTGTGATAATTTTAGTCAACCAAAAGATGTTACAGATACTGAAGGAAAATAATTTTCTTAAAAGAATTCCCATTGTCATTTTCATAGATGTTATATAATTGTATCGCTTGTAATTTACAGCAGCACGCTTTAATTCCTCCCAAATATTGTTATAATGCAGAATCAGACTTAATTTTAAAAAGGCACTAAATTGTAATATATTGTCAGGCCTTTCGCACACAGGGTATTAAACAAAGCGTCCCGGCCACTTTCTCTTAACAGTGGAAATCAAAAAGGTTGTTCAACATTTTAATGTATGTATCAATAGAAAATGTGATTGTGACATTGACCAAATGTAGTCCGTCGTAAATGTTCAACTGCATGTTCATCACAGACTTGTTTAATCTCAAAATTGTACTTTTGTCCATTTTAGCCAAGTGGAAACTTAGAAATATTATGTTTCAGATTTTTACTATTTTATATCAAGAGCCGGACTGTCCGTCCCTATTTATATTATGTAACTTTCCCACTTTAAGATAGACAGTAATCCAGTAATCGTACATTTATTTTGTAAATCTCCTAATTTATTCCATACCCATCACTTATTTACATCCTGCGTAATTGTGACTAACCGTAGTCTGTAATTGTAGACTTATATTTATATTTATATTTATATCTCATTAGTTGAATGTGTCTCAAATAAAGATAAAAAAAATTTAAATGAATGAATTTTCACCAGAATTGGCCCATTGTTCTCTCACAATAAGTAGGCCAACGGTCCTAGGAAATGCATTGTTAAACAATGATTGTTCCCAATTAACAATGCCAACTTTTCCAACTGACCACGCCATTTATTCCAACTTTCATTTCTGCTAAACCGTGGAAGTTTGCAATTTCATCGCTAAACCTTAAAATGCGTCAAACCCTTGTCTCATCCATATTTCTGCTTGTAACTGTGACTTGTCTGGCGCAAGATGTGCCCTTCGACGAGACCCTTGTTGACCCCAACGACCACGAGCTGGGACTTGCCGATCTAGATGAAGGTTTTCAAGGAGGCCGGGGCATGCTTCGGAAGGCAAGAAAAAACTTTCTCTTTTTTAAATAAAGCTTGATAACATTCTTTACCCTTGACATCTTGCTACGCCCAGTTCTTAGCTGGAACGCTAAAAACGGCAACTGGTAAGTTCACAGAATTTTCTTCTTGTCCACAACTTCTTGACCACACCCTGATTCTGAGTGTCTTCTCAGGAACGGCCTTCTCCGCCGTAAACTTTGTCGGCCAAGAAATCAACAACGCCGCTGGAGGAGGCAATCTCATCGGACAAATCGGTTCAACCCTGACTCAAATCGCGGAACGTGGCGCAGGGTCAATAAAATTTAATTTGTTCACCCCAAAAAAGTAGGTGTTTCCAAATTACATTATCTAGACCCCAAAAAATGACGCTTTCTTTATCCTTCCAGTCCTAAGGAACCCTACCTCCTGACACCATCCACGGTGGGTGGGTCTCCGTACGAC